>CAVNYN010234546.1:0-20648 GCA_963692815.1 Nyctanthes arbor-tristis
TTTGTAAATCATGACCATGCAAGGAGGATTCTCTATCAGGCTGAGAAGCACTCTCAACAAGCAATTGGATTCTCCACTACCAATCCAAGTATAAGACTTGATACCAACATCCATCAATTATATTACCCACAGAAGCCACTTGTCCGAACAATGCTTTCCTACTGTCTTGGAAAGCCAAGGCATACTCGCCTCCATAAGGGGATTCTGCCTCACCCGACGCTCTTCCGATCTTGTGCTATTGTTGCTGTCAATGTTCATCTTGGATACAACCAGGAGGACTCATTGGTGATGAATCATGCATCTATGGAATGTGGGATGTTTTGTTCTGAGCACATTAGAACATACAAAGCTGAGGTGCTTAACAAGGAAGCATTGGGAACAAAGCCCAAGGCTGAGGTCTGTATAAACTTTGGGAAGACGCAAAGTAAAATTGGACGAGATCGGAAGTCTCGATGATGATGGGTTTCCTTTTATTGGTGCAAACCTCCAAACTGGTGATATTGTCATTGGGAAGTACTCAGAATCAGGGGTTGATCACTGCATCAAGCTGAAGCATGCTGAAAGAGGCATGGTTCAGAAAGTGGTGCTTTCTGCTAATGACGACGGCAAGAATTTCGCTGCTGTATCTCTGAGACAGGTAATTCTAGAGTAGCATCTGTAAATGCTATTATCACAATATATATCATTGATTTTTGTATGTTGAATTGTTGCACCTCATTACCCTTTGCTTCAAAACTGTTATTGATCACGTTTTAGACTTTCAATTCTTCCGCTTCCCTCGATTGCATATCTAAATTTCCTGCAACCTCCAAACACCCCCCTCCTATCCCCCTGTTTTTTGGATACAATTTGCATGAAGGCCTACCTAACAGTTGATTCAGAATGAACCACAAAATAGACATGTCCCAAGTTCAAAACAGCACGTGTAAAAGGAAAATGCAAATTGAAAGAAATTCTGGATAATTGGCTTGGTCATAATACTGAATTATAGATTGTTCCTGAAATGCTTTTCCACAATTGCCTGTAATGGTACACTCTTAAAAGCTAAGAAAAGTGGATACAAATGTTCTGTAGGGAAACTATGTTATAACTGAATACAGCATGAAAGACACCACGTAACCTAAGCTGTCTTGTGTTACTTCTCGTGTTATCTGCATTCCAGTTTGTCAAAGCAATGAGCTAACTGATAACTTTTTTCCTTTCTGTATGATACATACAGTTAATTTGAAACTGTATTTTATTATGACATCTTGCCATATCTATGCCTGCATGTCTGTATCTGCAGGTCCGTGCTCCATGCCTCGGTGACAAGTTTTCGAGTATGCATGGGCAGAAGGGTGTTTTGGGTTTCCTGGAGTCTCAGGAAAACTTCCCTTTCACCATTCAAGGGATAGTTCCTGATATCGTGATAAACCCTCATGCATTTCCCTCTCGGCAAACCCCTGGGCAGCTTCTAGAGGCGGCTTTGGGCAAAGGGATTGCCCTTGGAGGTGCAATCAAATATGCTACCCCATTTTCAACTCTGACAATGGATGTTGTGACAAGACCAACTTCATAGGTAATCTTTTATATGTATCATAGAACTTGCAACAGAATCTATATCATTAACATTACATCGCTAATGCTTGTACTATTTAGTCAGCTTCTATACAAACATTATTTATTATACGAGTAATCTAAATGCATCTGTCCGGCAGGCTTGGATTTTCAAGATGGGGCAATGAGAGTTTTTGATGGCCGCAAGGGTGAAATAGTACGCTCGCTGATCTTTATGGGACCGACGTTCTACCAGCGCATGACTCATATGGCCAAAGACAAGGTGAAGTTCAGGAACACCGGGCCAGTCCACCCTCTTACTCGTCAGCCAGTGGCGGACCGGAAGCGTTTTGGTGGAATCGAGTTTGGGGAAATGGAGCGAGATTGTCTCATAGCCCATAGTGCAGCAGCCAACCTGCACGAGCGGCTCTTCACCTTGAGTATTCTTCCCAGATGCACAGATGTCGGAAGTGCAAGAATATGGCCAATGTGATCCAAAGGACGGTGCTTGGTGGAAGGAAAATCCGAGGCCCATATTGTCGGTTCTGTGAGTCTGCAGAACATGTGGTAAAGGTGAATGTGCCCTATGGCTAAGTTACTTTCTCAAGAGTTGTTTAGCATGGGGATCTCTCTCAAGTTTGACACGGAGATGTGCTGAGGCCCCAGTCGATTACTTCTCTATCCATTTTAGTGTTCAAGTGAACCGCCGAAGTGTTGATCAGAAACTTATTTCTTTAGATTAGATGTATCTAATTTTGTATGAACTTGGACTCTTAACACTTTGATCCCTTTGTTGTAATGAAATTTGACCTAGGATGTATGTAATGCAGAAAGGCATAATCCATATGGAGTGGAGCGAAAATGTACACATCTGTGGAAAATCTGCGATACGTTCTTGCATTTTAGAATTCGTTGGTTCTTTTGCTGGCTTAGATGCTATTGTGATTTATTTCTATGACCAGTTGAACAAGATGTGCATTTCCCAGAAAAGAGACTTTCTTTGAGAGTTCTTATGATCTTTTTACAGTTATATTGGATGAATACACTCACGCAGCATATTCAACTTGTGTGAACTGGGCAGTTCGGAGTGCTAAAAAGGGTAAGTATCGTCTTTTGTTATCATTGAAATATCCTTGTAACCTGATGTTGAGAGAGAACAGGGGGTATCTTGTTTGCGTTCTCCGGTGGTATTTGTTCATTCAAAGCTCCAAGAGAAAGCACTCTTTCGACGGTTCCCAGAGCATGTTTTACTGAAGAATTCATGTCTTCTTCATGGTCATAATTTCCATTTGTTTTCAAGTTTTTTATCCTCCATTGCTCATTTTTAGTATCATTTGTTAATTGTCCTTATAACCACTTTTGATGGTGGATAATTTGTTATACAAAAAGATGGTGTCCTCAATAATAATAATTATAAATGTAAATCAAGATTAACGTCACAACCAAGCCATCCATTGCTACTTCTTCATCTATCCTTTTCTTGCAAGTTTGAATATGGTCATCTATTGCCCTTTTTCTACTTCACGACTTGCAATCACATGTCTAGAGTGATATATAGATAATGATAGGTGTCGTTGGGCATTCTAACAATTATTATCTCCACTAAGATTTTTTTGGTGCTTACTGGCCGGTGAAGTAGTTTGGGTGACCACGTACTTGGAGTTTTCTCTTTAAAGAAAATTCAAAGTTATACATCTAAGAATAATGCTACATGTACATGTAGGTTTACAGATCGGTTTAGAGATAGCGGATAAAATTGTAATTTCATGCCATTTCTGTAAATCCCTAAGTAAAACTATCCATACAAATAGATTTTTATCCTTTAAGATAAGATACTTCATTTGCTTCTTATGAGGAATCTTTTAAAAGTCCTCAACATGTTCACTTAGTTGCAAATGTATTATACATTGTCCCAAATATATTCGCTTATTTCTTGTTTCATAATAGAGGTTTCAATTTTCATTATTAGTATTATTCTTCTCACACAATGAGTAAGAAGTATTCAAGTGGTAAGAATCTAGAATAAAAGAATTGATTCGTAGAAGAAGAGCGAAACAACACTCTTTGTGAAGAAGCAAAAGTGTTTTGTATCCTCACGTGGCAAACTTTTTACTATATTATTATTTTTAAAAATCCCAACTCTATTTTTTTGTGCGTCGAATGGCTAATCAGACAACTTATTGTTTAGCTAGAAATTCTTGTTTTTATCCCCATTGTTTATTTGGAATAAACCTCCATCTTTTCTTGAGGCTACCATGATGTATAATATTTCCCGTGTTTAGTGATAATATAAAAGTTTCTGTTTCCAAAAAAAAAAAAAAAATTCCCAACTCTATTCATTTTATAAAAAATTTTAGTTTGACTTCACGCAGGTATGTTATTATATCTGCGTGCATACATCATACATATCCAAACTATAAGTGTATGGGTGCTTGCAACTTAGATGTGTGTCACATATGCATGCACGCATAATAACATGCCTCTGTGTAGACAAAATAAAATTCAAGTTCATTTCAGGATAAATTTCACAAAAGGTCCCCAACCTTTCTAAAAAGTAATAATTTCATCTCTTACTTTTTCTTCAAGCATATAGGCCCCCCAACATTTCAAAAATATTCATAAAAAGTAATAATTTCATCTCTAACTTTTTTTTCAAGCATATAGGTCCCCAACATTTCAAAAATATGCACAAAATGTCTCTATATACTATTTTTATCAATTTTTATTGTTTACTTTTTCTATATAGACAATTTTACTCTCTATTTAAATTAAAAAATAAGAACACAGTTTTTAAAAATTTATTTTGATCTCTCTGCTGCTTATTCTTTCACACACTTATACATATTCAGTTATATATCATTTTATCACATACCCACTTAGCACAAACAATACATACACATTGATTAATATATTATTTTTCCATTCACTTATCTAACACCACCACCACCACTAGTGTCATAGTCACTTTAGGTAATAAACCCTGTGAAATTTAAACCAAAATAAATAATGATAATTGAGATGTGATTGATATTAAAGTTATAAAAATTGAAACGATTAAAAATGTATAAATTTTTCTTGCAAAAAAATTGAAGGTTTGAATTATTGGTGTGTTAAAAAAAAAGGATTTCTTCCCCTTTACTTCAACTATAACCTCTCTCATTCCAAAATTTTTACATCTAGATATAGCTAAAAATTGAGTAACTAATTGGAAAAAACAACAAATCTTTTTATTCTTTTATTTAAATCTTTTGGATTTTTTAAAAATTTTTTGTACTAATTTACTTTTATTTCAAATGATGGTAAAATTGTCATTTTGTAAGTATATAAATATGAAAATTGATAGAAATTGCCTATAGGGACCTTTCATGCATATTTTTGAAATGTTGGGGGGCTATATGCTTGAAAAAATGATAGAGATGAAATTGTTATTTTTCACAAAGGTTGAGGACCTTTTGTGAAATTTACCCTTTGAGTTATGTATGCATTTTATTCGAAATATGGATATCATATGATAATTGAAATTCATTTATGCAATATTATATGCAAACTTTGTTTTATCTTGTTTTCCCTTTACCAGTTTACCTTTATGTATCTAAATTTAGCACATATCATTTTTTTTTTCCATTTTTTTCTTTATCAAAATGTTTAGTGGACTGTATGGCGTATTGGCTCGAAGGAAAACCACCTCCGGAATTAGCTGAATCAATTGCCTTGCTTGAAGGATTGAAGTTTGTCAAACAACTGTTTCCCAATGTGAAGGCAATTGAAGTGGAATCAGACTGTTTAACCTTAGTTACGAGCTTGTTGGATTTTGATGCTAGTCATCCCTACTTCACCATTTTGAATGAAGTCCGATAATTGTTGGCTTGTATGGGTGATGGTTCTTACAACTTTGTTAGCCCAGAAGCCAACAAAGTCGCACACACCCTTGCATATGTAGCTAGTTTGTCTCATTTATTATGCTCATGATGAGTCCTTTGATTTTGTCACCGTTTATGTGCGAGTGAACGTAATTATGTTTACTTTAAAAAAAAAATGTCATAAATTATTTTTTTCAAGAAAATGTCATAAATTCTTGAACTCACTTAATTCTCTATTTTGTCAAAAAAGATAATAATCTTTTTCTTGAAAAGAGAATATGGACATGATTTGACGAAGAATATGACTCTCATTTACTCTAATAATTTCTTAACGTGACTCGATGAAGAATATGGTTTCTGTATCAAAATTTATCTAATTGACTTGTTTTTCTAAATTATTATCTTTTTTTTTTGAAAGACCTGAATTATTATCTTTAAAAATAAAGAAATAACATAAAAATTAATATAATAATTAGCAATAAATAAATTTTTAGCTTTTATCTCACTCCGACTCTACCATATTTTCAAAAATTCTCTAATAAGATAATGTATCATTCCATTATCTTGTTGTCATCCCTATAAATGACGAGAGTTTAAATTGATAACAACGTGAAGAAAACATACGTCGAAATTATAAATATCACATTTTAGTGCACAAAAAAATTTGTTGATGAATAAAATTTATTTATTATTTGTCAACCAAAATTTCAAACAACTCATCTCATCATTCATTCATTTACATAATACCGTTTCGGTCCCCCTCCATTTTAGTGAAAATCCCTCTCTCGGGGCCCGATCGGACCCGCTCCATCTCTATCTATAGCCACACCCCATCTGGCTCTCCGTCATTTGGTCGCCGGAATATCTCCGTCACCGGCGATCCATGATCGTTTTTTCTCTACATTTCTTCCTCGATGATTCCTACTGCGGATCATTCGTTCCTCTCATTCTATTCGTTGCACTTGCGGTTTCAATTTGAATAATTGTTCCGAAGAATCCCAGAAATTTCTGTCTTTTTGATCTACTGATGCGATGTTTATTAGGAAATGATGAGGCATATGTTCATGGGGTGTGCTTAGAGTTAGGGTTTTGATTGGGATTGGAGGGGGAGATGTTTAACAAGATCATAAAGAGAGGTCACCGTAAGGTGGCTAAATCGGATGGAGCTACCGGCGATTACTCATTTGCCTGGGCTAGCCGTAGCTCTGGCTCTGCTTCCACCTCCAATGTCGTCGTCAACCATGTCTCGCGTGACGATGTACCCTCCAATTCAGCAGAACAATCAAATTCGGTTGTGGTCACTCCGTCGCCGGCTTCAGGAACTATCGAGAATCTTCCCATGTTCCGGGACGTACCCATTTCTGAGCGCCAGAATCTATTCTTAAGGAAACTTCAGATTTGCTGTTTCCTATTTGATTTCTCGGATACTTTGAAAATGGTGAGGGAGAAGGAGATTAAAAGGCTAACCCTTATGGAACTCGTTGATTTTATTCAATCTGGGTCGGCTAAACTTACTGAAACCAATCAAGAGGAATTGATTAAAATGATATCTGTGAATATTTTCCGATGCTTGCCTCCAGCTTCACATGAAAATACCGGGTCGGAAAATATGGAACCGGATGAGGAAGAGCCTTATCTTGAACCAGCATGGCCACATTTACAGCTGGTTTATGAATTGCTCTTGCGGTATGTTGTTTCATCAGATACAGATACAAAGATTGCCAAGAGGTACATCGATCATTCCTTTGTTTTGAAGTTGCTTGATGTGTTTGATTCCGAGGACCCGAGGGAGAGGGAGTATTTGAAGACCATTCTGCACAGGATATACGGGAAGTTCATGGTGCACCGGCCGTTTATTAGGAAGGCAATAAATAACATATTTTATCGTTTTATATATGAGACTGAGAGGCACAGTGGAATCGGGGAGCTTCTGGAGATTCTTGGTAGCATAATTAATGGGTTTGCATTGCCAATGAAGGAGGAGCATAAGTTGTTTCTTGTCCGGGCCTTGATACCACTCCACAAACCTAAGCCGATAGCTATGTATCATCAACAACTATCATATTGCATTACGCAGTTCGTTGAAAAGGACTACAAATTGGCAGATACTGTTATAAGGGGTTTGTTGAAGTACTGGCCAGTCACCAATTGTCAAAAGGAAGTTCTCTTTCTCGGAGAGCTTGAGGAAGTATTGGAGGCAACACAAGCTGCTGAATTTCAGCGCTGCATGGTCCCCCTTTTCAGGCAGATTGCTCGTTGCCTTAACAGTTCTCACTTTCAGGTGCCAGAATTAGATTACTTTACTCTTACTGTTGTTTTATAGCACAAATTTCTTACTCCTACTTTTTTTTTCTGATCATCTTATTTGTGTTACATTTTGATCTGCTTATTCCTTTGATGATAGATAGTTATGCTTTAATGAGTCTGGCTTGTCTTCTTCTCTTTTTGTTTGCTATTATATTTTACTTATAAATTCAATATCCTGTGTCTTTTCTGTTTATTCTATTAACTTGAATGTCCATAGATCCATATTTACAGCAGAACTACCGAGAACTAAGAACAACTCCAAATTAGATCTTGTTAATTTTGGTTTGTCTCAACCTCTTTCTAATATGAGTTTTGGAGATTCTAAAATTGTGCACACACAAATTTTAGGTCACATGACATGATCTCACTTCCAAAGTCTCTTCCTTCAATTTATTATCCTTTGGTGTTGTCTCCACTTGTTGGCCTATATACTCATTTCCTATTTTGCCAAATATAGGGCGAATACACATTTGATTTAAAATTCTCTGTTATATTCATGTTTAAACATTCGTTTCTTAACAATGCAGCTCTTAGAGCATGCTTAAGGTTTTTTCGAAAAAGTATATGTCTTGTTAATACTTTTCAAAATCCATGTTATGTAAGTTACTTCTAGGCTTTCCCAAAATTCTTGCAGTGTTATGTTATAGCTAGTAGAAAGAAATGACTAATGAGCTTACGGCATTGACACAAGAACTTATGGAAAGATTGTATATTTTGTCCTAACTGGTTAGTCTCAATGTACTGCATTTCAGATTTTGACGCAGAGTTGATCGAAGGGCAGAATATTGTTAACTCTGGTCTTTCTGTTTCCTCATCTTCATCTCTTTTTTGCATTTTCCGAAAATTTCTCATTCTTCCAAGTGCCTTCTATGCTGATCATTTAAACTAGTACTTATTTGCCACAAAGAGAAGTTGTTCGCTACAATTTCTCATTTTATGGTAACAGTTGCAATCTGATTATCTATTTTCCTTTGATACAAAATGGACTCTATGAAGTAACTTTTCTTCTTGGATTATGAGTCTATATTGTTCTACAACTCAGCTTGGTTATGTTCTCTAGAGATGCCTTTTCAAGGACGGTGAAACTTTGGACCCTGTTGGTAATGGGATTGGATATTTCGACCTTAGATTTCTTTCTTTATCATTTTACTCACTACTTAAAAGTTTGTTTTGATAATTCCCTCCTGTTTCTATCTAATTATTGACATAGAATATTCCAATTTTCCCATATATGTACCAGAATAAAACTTGTAGAAACACTCAAAACTTAGACGATTGATAGTGTCATATATTTCGGAACTTTTAACTCTTTTTAAAAGTGGAAGAATATATAATTTCCACATGGAACTTTATCATCATTTTTTTCTTTATATTTTGCCTTTCCATTTGGGTTATGTGGCGAACACCTTCCATTCTGATTTAAGTAACTAGAGGATTTTTCTCAAACTGTTTTGGTGGGGGGCTTGCCTGCTTTGAATTATTGAATCCCGGAGTGCCTGTATATGCTTGCCTAATCCATTATTTCTATGTAAGTGTGATTTGCGGGCATAGAGTTTGATTTCAAGTATATTTTACTGGTTTTATCTCTTCATATGTGCCACATGGACGATTGTATATTATGCTGAAATGGAAAGAGTCGATAGCATGTAGGGTTATAATAACAAACACAAACAGTGAATTGTTTATTCACAAGTATTACCATGCTTAAAGCTACTTAAGTTGGAGTACTATATGGGGATCCTTAGCTAATCCTTCATTGCTGTTTGTATCTAATCCTTAGTGCTGGTGCTGACACTGTACTCATCACTACTATTCACTTCCTATATTGTTCATGTTTAATGCTATTACTACCATGCATCATCACCCATACAAGAAACCATCAATCACTTGTGGTTACCACCTGGAAATGCCTCCACATATTATCCTGAGGGACATACTCAATCATCAGTACATGATGCTAGATTTGGTAAATTCTCATAAAGCCCCTTTTCTGGTGGATTTTTGATGGGGTCTGATGTGGATATTGTGGCCAAAGAATTGGTTAAGTAATATCGCTCTACTTAACGTAGAAAGCTGCGGGCTTTCTTTTCTTTTCCTTTTTTTATTTTTCCCCCCTTGAAACCTATTGCCTTGAAAAGGTCTATTGACTGATGAGTGTTATTATTTCAAAAATAATTTAACAATTGAGAAGATTTTGGAGCTTTCCTAGGAACACTGAAGTTTCCAAAATCCCAGGGCTCTTTGGTTGGTTCTATTTCTGAGAAGGGATGTGTTGTAGAAAAGTTTGATTCAAGAAATGGAGATGGTCATCTTTTTTTCTTTGTTACTCTTCTGTGACATAAAACTTTACAACCTTGACATGTTCTCTATTAAGAGAACAATAGAAGAAAAGAAATGTAGATTTTGTAAATCCCAAAATTACTAATTCTCAAATTCTAAATGATGATCGAGTGTATATAAGCTGCGGTACGGAGAAGCTTTAATCAAAAGATCAACTTGTTATGTGGAAATCTTAACTGACATGCCCATGTTGACTAAATTGATTATAACGTAACTTGGCTTTCTAATGAAGTTCTATATGATCCAAAGCGTATGATGAAACTGATGTCAACTCATTATGTTAAACATGAAGCAACATCAGACTCTAAAATATATTGATCCTAGAGAAAATTTGAGCAGGAACTTAATAAAATGTACATGCGCAAGTTTCAGTTTGCTCCAGTCTGATCATATATAAATTTCCAAATATATTCTTTTGTAGCCATATTTCCTATCCTTACCCTAAGCACCTAACGGCCAATATCTAGGGTACCAACTGACACCAAAACTATAGTAGTTAGATTACTGCATATAGCACGGACAACTTACAACTTCTATGACCATATGAGAATATGGCCAGACTCCTCTTCATTGTTTCTGGGTGTGTTTATCTGCCCTAAATATATTAACCATTAAATGAAAGTCTAAACAATCTTCAGATTTGTCTAAACGTTGATATCCTCATAAACTTATGTTTTCTGACAATCTTTTCAAGATTTCCCCTTCTCTGCTTTATGCTCTGGTGTACAAAATTAATCAAAATTCAGCACCTTTGATTTAGGGCTTGTTTGAAGCTCTTTAAATTTTTAATTTATAAAGTGAATTTATAAAGAGTTGAAATGAGTGGTGGAGATTTAATTGAAATTTGAAATGTATGGTGATTGTTGAATAGTTGTCAAATCAACAGTCAAATCATGGTAGGTGAATTTATAAAAAGAAAATTTAAAGAGGATCAAACAAGGCCTTAGTCTTTGTATGTTGATTGTCCTATTTCATAGTATGGTGCTGGGTGATTCAATTCAGATACAATCTTATGCCAGATTGCTACTTGCATCTTACCTCCTTCATGGCTACTCTGAAGTCAATTTTTACATATTCTTTTAAGTCCTTGGTCTTTCACAAAGTCAGCCCATGGTTTCAACTTTCAAGAATTCTGGTGTTACTAGTTTTCGGGCTTGAGCTGTCCAAGATTTAAGTGTACTATAAGCTATTATTTTTGGCTTCCTTGCTTCTTTCTACATGTCTGCAGATTTGGAAAATGCAACTAGTTCAGTACATTTCTAAGGACTCCAATATTGAATAATTGTTGGCTTCACACTTGAATACCATGTTGGAGTCGAGCAGAAGGCAAGATCTGTAACGTGTACTTTTTTTACTTAGCACATGCTTCCATAGAGTTTATTGTAGAGCATCTTTTAGATAGCTTAAATTTTAATCAGTTATTGGAAATTTTTGGTCCTTTTAAGGCCTTGAATGAAATTGATTTTTAGAGAATCAATTTATTCCAACTTTCATCCTCAACTAGACATTCTTTAGAACAACATTTTTAAAATAGCCCCGTATTACTTTTTAATCACACATCCCCCCACCCCCAAAAAGAAAAACCTTCAAAATCAAAATCATAGATCCTGTAAATGTGTGGGCCTTTGGAATTTGTGGATAAAAGTGACCTTTGACGAGCTTAATTATAAGTTAAGTTCAAAAGCATTATTTAATAGCTAGGTGCAAGTATTTTTTTAGTTGAAGACTCGTGCATGTTCTGAGTTGCTAGCAATATGAAACGCATGAAGTACATTACAAGAGTCAAAGCAGAGATTATCTAAATTTCAGACCTCCACTATAGTTCATTTACCCACCCGTCTCTTTCTGTGTCTCATGCAAAAAGCTTCTGTGCACACCCAGAATCATAGAGGTGACAGGTGTTGGATTTAGTTCGGTCTTTAGGCATTCTTTTCTTGTAAGAATAGACAGTGCTATTTGACTCATTATTTCTTTTGATTTACCAGTTGAAGATGTATATGTATTAGGTTGAAGATCTGTTGCGTTCAGGCTATGCTTTTGGTATTTGGTGTCTGTCTGTGAGAAAAGCTTATTAGATGCTATTACGTGCAGTGTCTATTTCTAGAGTTTGCTGAAGTGTTTATGAGATTCGATATTTATATTCTCTGTATTGGTACTTTCAGCTTCCTTGAGCCAATTAAAATTTTGTCTCATATTCATAGCTTGTTGATTTAATGGTGGTCACACTTGTTTACATTTAAGTTCCAATGTCTTCTAGCTCTCATCACATATATCATACAGAGGACATATTAATTTTTTGCTCAACGAGAAATGGAGGGGACCTTTTTCTCTTTTCCTAAACCTGCTTTATATTTATTTTGCTTGGTGCAAAGGACCTTTCTAAGGCACTTTAATTTTCAGGTTGCAGAACGAGCTCTTTTTTTGTGGAAAAATGAACATATTGTGAGCTTGATTGCCCAGAACCGGAGTGTCATTTTGCCAATTATCTTTGAAGCACTGGAGAAGAACGTAAATTCCCACTGGAATCCTGCAGTACATGGTCTCACTGCTAATGTTCAGAAAATGTTCATGGAGATGGATGTTGAGTTATTTGAGGAATGCCAGAGTCCGATTGCAGAGAGAGAGTCGAGAGCAGGCGAGTTGGAAGAACAACGGGAATTAACGTGGCAGAGATTGTCAGCAGCTGCTGCTCAGTAGGTTTGAAAGATCAATACACATCACTTTTCCTGCTAACCAAGGAAATGAGGAACTGAGGTTCAAAGTTGATCTGAGACGGGCATAAACAACATTCTTTCGTCTTAATGGTATTCATTTTTGTGTTGTTCAATACCTTTCACTTTGGGTTGGCTTTGCTTATATAACTCAAGCTGACAAGCAAAAAAAGAGGGCAATGTAATTTAGGTGTACTAATATTTGTTGTAATGTGTTGCAGATCAAAATTGGCTTGGTGAAGTATCTTCTATTGTATTTTTACAAGATTTCCCCGCTGGAAATTTTTTTCTCTTGTATTTCAATCTTCTAGACACCGAAAATTGAATTTCCGCGGGATTTGATTTCTTATATGGCCAAAGAATAAAGGAATGCAAACTCTACAAAACTGCTTTTGGCTAATGTTGAATTTAGGTATGTGAAATCATGCAATTCGAAGAATATATGAACTATAGATGACACTCAATGTTCTGAAAGTGAGTCCAAGATTGAGGCATGTATTCTAGCTCTCGTCTTATCATTCATTGGTTGAAATTTATGATGCATTTGTCGTGCATTATCACATATATGTGTGCCTGATTCAAGGCACAATTTCAACGTCTCTTCATGGTCTACACTTCTAAAACACTGCTTAAATGGACACATGTATTGTGCGTCAAAGTGGTTTAAGATGTAAAGAGACGCTGTCTCTCTTTATATGTGCGCTATATTTTTTTTCTCATTTTTTGGTACTTCAATAAAATTTTACATAAATTACGCACTTTCAAAATATATATACATGAAAATTATCAGGAGACCACCCCATGTGAAGGCCCGGCAGTAAGAGGTGCCACGTGATTGGTCCATGTAAGCTGTCAGGCTCCATTACGGATCTAGGGCTGGTCTTCGGATCATTAATCCCCATTACTAATTACTGATTTACCATGATCAAGGAACAAGAGATCGGAATCAATCTTAAAGGCTAAAGCAATAGACTTTGACGACTTCACTCCAGTTATTTACTAACTTGGCTTATATTCTTCATCCCCTTCCATGTATAGACCCATAAACTTACTAGTCCATAGGCTTGTTATGCACAAATATATTAGCAAATATATTATAGCACAAATCCCAGAAAATTAGGCCCTTCAGATCCTAACTATGGTGGTCACGGCCTGCGCCGGGGGCAGCCATGGAGTTGCCATCCTTGTCTTGGATGCTGGTCGCGGGTGCATCGGGATCTTGATCTTGATCATTATCCCATGAATCCCTTGGAATGGTATGGTGATTGTTTATATCAAACTTGTTATTGTTTGCTGAGACCCTTAAGATCGGAAGAGCGTCGTGTAGACCTCCTTCTTGCCCTCCACGCTCGTCGCCACGTTACAGATGCCCTTCCGGCCCTTGCCTACTGTCACCACCAAGAACACAAGTGAAGTTAATAGGATAGTTCTGGCCTTGAGTCCAAATGCTATGGCTAATTAGTTGCCATATTATTTGTTGCTATTGTTTACATATATAAGCAGAAAAGAGAGATCGGAAGAGCGTCGTGTAGCTGGAAAGAGCTTAGAAAAATCTAAATGGGAACTTTTACCGCATTATTTTCCGCAGAAAAAGAAATGCTCACCGATTGCTTTAAAGATCCTTTTGGGAGATCTTTCTATGTGGGAATATCAAGTGATGAATCCTTATTGTCAAATAGGGAAATGCCTTCTTGTGAAGAAAATGAAGCCCACCATTGCATTTCCATCAATTCAAGTGTTAAGTGGTAATGATTCTATCAAAAAATCATACTATAAAATAATAATTTATTTTCAAGAAAATAATGAATAAGTTCTTCAATACGTGCTCTTCCGATCTATTTGAAACAGACCAGCACTAGACATGGAGATGTGCCCAAAATGTAGATTAATCCTAATTTGTATATGATTTTTACCCAAATCTTATCTTATCTTATCTTATATATATTACTTAAAATAGGATATTAGCAATATGCAAATTTTATCGTCAAAATCATTATCCTACTTGTATATGCCTCTTTTTTATTTATTTTATTTTAATAATATATATACACATTTCCAACTAAATAAGCTTCAAATTAAATCTATAATATCTTATACAAATGTTTTTATTTTATACACACACATATAATATACGTAATTATAATATATATAATAAAAGTTATATCTCGAGTTTGGATTTTCGAGTTAAGATATTTAAAATATTAAATAAATATATCTATTCTGTTAGCTTTTAAGATATATTCAAAAATTTTATATTTCTTCAAAATCTAACATTTGATATACATATTTCAAGTCTTGGGTTATTGAGACTTCTTTATCATTTTGATTAAGTGCCTACTAGTGATTGATTGCATAATAATAATAATAATAATAATAATAATAATAATAATAATAATAATAATAAAGAAGTAAAATTAAATCAATTTCAATACTTTGAATTAAATATGATAAACCACATATCATAAAACATATGGTTATATGTCTACGACATTACTTAATTTATTATTTTTTTGTAGGAACCTATATATTGGTAAAAATTTTAGTTGAGAGGATATAATAGTAATAATATTTGATGATGATGATTTAGAACAAAAATAAAAATTTCTTTTAATTCTTTTTAGAGTGGAAAGTGGTTAAAACTAAATTAACTTAAAAAATTTTACTTTAATTTAATTCAATATGATAAACTACATGTCATAAAACCTATGACTATATGTTTACTTCATAGGTGTTTAATTGTGGTATTTAAATTCCCCTATATGTGGTGTTAATTATGTAATATTATGTTTAAAGTCTGTATTTATGTTAGTTTGGTCAATTGTAGGTTCAAACCTAAGATGGGAGCGGAATAGTACAAGTTGGGACGAGTTCAGACCAATTCAGCACGAATTACAAAGTTCAGAGGTCAAAACGAGCAAAACTGAAAAGTAGAGGACAAAATTAACGCATATAGGCAGCATACGGCCATTGTGCGGCCGCATGGCTTGGCCATTGAGAGGTACTTTATTAGGATTAAGGAAAAAACTCAAAAAAATCGAGAACGGGCGGACTTTACAAGAATTTTGGGGCTCAAGGACTAAGATGTCGAGTAACAAAACCTGAAGGGCCAAAAGAAAGGCAACGAAAAGAGAAGATCCGGGTGCGGTCGCATCGCATCCTTATGCGGTCGCACCAGTGTTGACCGAAACAAGCTGAACCCTTGGTGCGGACGCACTGCCGGCCTAGTGTGCCCACAACACTGTTTTTGCAAGAACCGAAGAACCATGTGGCTGCATGATTGTCCCACGCGGAATTTTGGGTTTTCCTTGTTTACTCTTTTCATGGTATATCTTTTACACGATGTTTACTATTTTTCTTAGGGTTTTTAGAACTTATATAAGGGGTCAAGTCTTAGAAAAGAGGGAGACAATACACAAAATATCATAGAAAAGATATAGAAAAACACAAAACTTTCGAAGGTTCAAGGATCAAGTTTGAGATTTAAGAAGGAAAAACTTGATACAAGAGTTCTTCATCTTATTCAAGATCTAATTACCTGGATTATGCGCTTTATTTTATTTATTTTTTTTTCATTTATGATGTGTAACTAAACTAATTTAAAGTTAGGACGAACGGTGTAATCTAGTTGTGATCATAGTCGTATTTTTTATACTTTTATGCAATTAATTTTTAGGTTAAATTCTTATTGGTATATTGTTTTGTCCTTATCTTTTTGGCTAATGGATGAATGAATCTATGTACTTTTATTAAACTCGAGAAAGGAATATTTAAGTTAACTTATACAATAAGAATCATTAATTGAGACAACACAAAGAGATTTGCCTGTAGTTAGTGCAGTCACTGTAGGTTGAACTTCGGGGAAGTTTACATGAATTTCTTGTTATTAATACACTTATGAGGATTGATAACACGCTCATTTAGATATAGGTGAGGGGGCCTACTTAAGTCGGATTAACTAACTTTGAAAGAAGTAGTTGATTAATTTTGTAAAATTCGATCGAGAACGTAGATTAATTTTTGCAAGATTAGGTTGTCTAGTTATGGTGAAGTTGTGAGTCTTAACACATATCCATCATATTATTCCCTCTAAAGCATTGTATATATTTTATTTGCTTAGTTTTATTTACTTGCTTATTTTATTTTCTTTTCTTAACCAAAATTATTTAATTGTTCAAATAAAGTTGGAATTAATAATTTCGGTACTCAATCTGATTCTCGTGGGAACGATAACCCGGACTCAAAATAAACTTTATTACTTGTTCGACCCGTATACTTGAGGATTTCACATATATATTTTAATAAATAAATTTTTGGCGCAGTTACCGGGGATTGAGATTGATATCGATACCATTTACTTAATTTATTATTTTTTGTGGGAACTTATATGTAGGTAAAAATTTAAGTTGAGGGGATAAAATAATAATAATAATATTTGATAATGATGATTTAGAACAAAAATTAAAAAAAAATTAATTCTTTTTAGAGTGGAAAGTGGTTAAAATTTAATGTTAGGTATAAATCATATAGAATTTATTATTTGTTTTATTATTGCTTCCTTTGGGTCTTTTATCATAGGAGGGTATGTACTTTTAGATTTTTTAGAATAAATTTCGTGAATAGTAATTTCTTTGGAAAATATACGACACTATATGAGGAGATGCAAAAAATAATTTTTCCAAGAATATACGGTATAGAATGAATGTAGTAAAGAATTCATTTTGATAAATGAATATCATCCACACTCTAAATGTGTTCTTAGGGTTCTTGTACTGATACTTATTGAACAAAGATATGAGTGCAGGGTAATTTTGGAGTCATATAAATTTTATATGCTCTATTTTCTGTGGTTTCTTGATTTTCATATTCAGCGTGAAATTAAATTTATATTAAAAAATTCCTTATTAATTCTCCTTTTTATTAGTTAAAACTTAAAAGTACTGTTGTATGAATGACAATTTAATTAACTTTGTACCAAGTGAAAGAATTTTACGCAATAAAATTGTAATTATTAATAATATGTGTATATGAGTGAGTAATACATAATATAATTGTGATTATTTAATTCTTTAAATTATTCAGCATTTTTTTAGCTAATTATTCTATTCCGTGCAATACACGGGTATATTAGTATTTATAAGGTGAAAAAAGGGGAAATTTGTGCCAAAAAATGGGAGCCCAAGCATAGTCCAGCTCCCGGCCCCCCAGCTCCGCCTCTGAATCTCATCTTATGGAGTAATGTTACTTATCTGAATTAGATATTGGTCACTAATTTAATCGGTATTAGCATTTTTATATTGGAACATAGCTAGATTATAGATACGTAGAAACAATAGGGATTTTTATATGTAAGTTGTTACATTTGTAAGAATTTGAAAAAATACTCTCAATTATAAATATTTTGGTCTTTGTAGTAGTTATTGAAAACAAATTGCAGAAATACTTACATCAACAATAATTTCAAAAAAAGAACAAAAATTGGAAAACAGTAAAAAAATTCAAAAAATCAAAATAATTAATTCACATTCTTAAAATAAGACTCCTACAAAATTAAAACTCTCTAATTCTCTTTCATCTCTACGATCGTCAATTACATACAACTGTTTCTCTCATCTCCTCAACATCACATCAACCTTAAAATCAAGGGAAGAATCGAAGGAAGCAAAATATATACAATTTCCATACGAACAATTGTGGGAAGAATCTCGCACAAAATGAAAGGAACGAATTGCACAAATTTGTTTAAAAACTTGAAATGCGCAGCCCCAACTTGACCCATAAGTGAAATTTGTTATAAAATTATTTCAAGCACTTATACATGTTTTTCCTACTGTTAGATGATTTGTTATTCTCTTGAATTAGTTTTTACTATTATTCTCATTCTTTGAATTATACACATAATCGGCTTTTTCATTACTTTTTCTACTCATATAATTTACTACATTACCATGTAATTGATTACACATTACATTGTATCATTGTTTATGATATATTATTGTATGAAATCGTAACTTTCCATTATCTAACTTTTTATCATAGGAACTTCCAAGTATGTAATTTATTACATATCACGTAATCTTAGTACTAAACTATTGCACCATAATAATTCACCATAATAATCAATGTACCCTCTTAAAAGAATCGTGAATGGCTTACAAAGTAGGAGCATCAAGACTCAGGTTTGTGATGCCACATGATGCACTCGATACAAACTATTGTATTCATTCAAAATATTGGATTTTTGATCAATTTATTTTGCTTAGTTTGAAATAAGTTATTGCTTAGTTTGAAATACGCTATTAATTTAACATCACATTATTTTAATATGTTTCGAACCTTTTGGTTTGATTTGCTGGGATGTTTATTACATCTTGAATTAAAAATATTGGTTCATTTATGCTGGGTGTAATATGCTACAGAAGATATAACATGTAACATATTACATATGTCAATTTTAGACTCATATAGTCTTTACACATGTGACTAGGCATGAGTTGTGTCAAGGTATTCGTCAAGAAAGGTGGAACATGGGATGGAACATGTGACTAGACTGATATAGTCTTTATTGCAATGAGACCGTAGAGAACAAAGTTGAAGTAAACGACGACACCTAGAAATTGCAAAAAGAGTCCGAAGAATTAGGGATTCCTAATTCAGTTCGTAAGAGAGAGAGAGAGAGAATATTTAAATCATAAATAATTAATAAAAAAATATTTTTTAAATGAAATATCCCCCTTTGTATTTTTTCAAATAAATTAACCCCACCTTTGTAGTTTGTCAATTAAAATTTAAAATAAGTATTTTTCCAATTCAAATGGTCAACATGTGTGTATTAGCTAATTACCACGAAATGATACCTATTCAATATCAAGTGTAATGCAAATGGAAGTCACTGGCGTAGCTACCTTAGGCACAGTACAGTCTCAGAGTGACCATTAAAAAGCAGGCCTAGACCATACTAAAAAAAGCCCAAAGTTGTCCGATGTTTAAAAAGAAAAAAAATGGCTAAGGTAAAAGGGCCAAATGTTGGCCTAAAGAAATTAATCTAATCCGGCCCAAAATATTAGCCTATCCCGTTTCCCTTATGCGAAGTGTAAAAAAAAATAAATAAATAAATAAGAACGTAATTTTCACTCTAAGTTCCTAACCTTTCAATTTTATATCAATTTTATCCCTATTCTTTTTTCAGGTCTATTAAGTTCCCAACTTTTCATTTATTATCGTATTACGTACCCAACGTTACTCCTCGTCCCCAGCCTTTGAATTTTCATCATTAACCCCTATCAAAATGACTATTATACGGTTGATTTTTTATTTCCACTATAGGTCCACAAACTTTCAATTTCTATACAATTTTGTCCTTATCATATTTTGATATCGTAAAAGCCCAACCTTTTATTTTTTATCGTATTATATTCCCATGATTACTTTTCATAATAACATTTTAATTCTTACTGTTAATATCTATTAAAATTTTCATAATGTCATTAATTATTTAAATAAAAAATAAGTAACAAAATAAAATAAGAAATCCACATACTCTAATCTACTCCAACACAACCCATGACAAAAGTCAGAAATAATGATAATACAAAAACTTGATCTATAAAGGTCCCGATGGATATAAAATACATGTCAAAGAAAGTTGTTGATCTAAGTATCAATGTGGTGAATCGGATCTGATTTCTTGACCATCACAGATCACGTGACAAATACGGATTGGGTAGATCTGTCACACCTCTCGATATATAAAAACACTGGTTAAAGTTTTATTACTAAATGAATTTGTCGGAAGCGTTATAAATTTCTTTTCACAACTTTTGTCCAAAATCGAGAGCACGACTTGCCAATAAACCTCTTTTATTCCTTAGATGAGATCGGAAGAGCGTCGTGTAGG
>CAVNYN010234547.1:0-29857 GCA_963692815.1 Nyctanthes arbor-tristis
CCCCCCCCCCCCCCCCCCCCCCCCCCCCCCCCCCCCCCCCCCCCCCCCCCCCCCCCATGTAAATGAACCTGTGATTCCAAGAAGTTGCTTTCTGATCTATCAATTTTCCTTCCATGCTAATTTTTCATAGTGGAAATAAGCATATGACACGTACTAATCCCAGCATATGGGTATCGTGCCCACTGAATTAAACGCCTCAAGTCCATCTTTTCATAAATGCAAATAAACCTGTTTATCTCATGATACGTGTGCTTTCGTACACTTATTTAAACCTTTAAATGAATAAATTATTAATAATCATGCCCATAACGAGCGGATATAATTGAGATCATTTAAGTTCTCAAAATACATTTGAATTTTTTCTTCCAACACATAAAAATAGCAGGGGAAGCTTCTCTTAATGGATTAAAAGGTTCAGGTTAAGGAAATCCAACAAAAGCTATACTTAATAACACATGATTTTTCTAGTGCAAGCAGTCCATTATAGTGAAACAACAAGTATGTTTATTTCCAGTTCTTCACGAGAAGAAATCCTCCCTTATAGAACAATTATGAGTTAACGCTTTGTGACTGTTGCTCCCGATTGTCTTAGTTACCTTCTTAAATGGACTCGTTATAATATAGAATATTTCTTCAAAAGTTTCAATTTCGTAATCTTCCGCTTCAACTCCAAAAAATTTACCAACCTGCATTCTCTCTCTACCTGCGTGTGCATTGATTATGCTTCCGAGCTAGTTTACAACGAAGACAGAATCCTGCAGCTCATGATCAACCAAAATAACCAATTATACAACTCTTATAACCTAAACTGGAGTTCTAAATCCATCAAAGGTTTGACACACTGGGAATCGGAACCTAAAAATCATTAGCTAAATTGGGCTCAAGACAGTCATGCACGAGATGTTTCTCATTCACTAGTGAAAGCAGTTTTTCCCCACCGGATGATCATAAGAAATTCACCATTAACCTAGAGGTGCGTCCGTTTCTAAAGGAAATGATTAAACAATAAACAACCAGAACAAATTTTCCACAGAAAATCCTGCTGCCTAAACAGAGGGAAAAAAATGGGAAAAACGAACCAATTCCAAGGAGCTAGAAAAGGAAATGGCGAAGAGGCAGGGCAGAATCTTACAAATGGCTAGGCTCCTCTTACTCGGAACTGAAAAATTACCTAAAATTACCATCAAGTTGGTGATGAACAACAGAAGGAGATGAATTACCTTGTAGAAATCACTCCAAAAAAGATAGAATTGGCCAGCAAGAGGTAATGTCAGTGTGCGGAACACAAAATTGTTTCCTTCATCGCTAAACCCTAAATTTTCCCAATAGAGTGTACAATGCCCGGAGAAAAGCTATCGTTCTTTCTAATTTTGGCGCACTACCGCCTTTTGGGCTACCTGCCTCACATTAAGAAGATGGGCCAGTTTTTGCCAGTTTTTTGCCATCTTCTTGAAGCAAAATTAACGATCTAATCAACTTTCTTGCGGCTAGACATCTGCGTTAGATTACTTTTACTAATAATCTATCTTTTTTGCTTGCGTTGGGAGTCGATTGAAAGGAAATAATAGTAGTGGAAAAAACTTCAGTGCTGCTGAACAAATAATTGATGACCAATTAAGAACCCACATATGGGTTTTGGGATCCAAATTAAATACTCTATTCAGCCCGTGAAAATAGTCTTGGTTTTCCTTTTTATTTGTTTTAAATTATAGTCAATTTTCATTAATATAAGTCTCTTAAATTTCTTATGTGCCCCTATTGACTGCACATTAATATCAACAAATAAGAAAGATTAAATGGAATAATAATTAAATAAAATGATATACTATTAAGAAAAATGTTCTTAAATTCCACATTTCTAATAATATTGATTGGACTTTCTTAATATATATGCAAATGTAATAGTGAACTATTTTTATGAGACGGAAGGAGTAACAAATTGGGACCTAAAAACTCACATATAAGTTCTTGATTAGTCTGAAGCACCCAGTTCATTACTCTTGAAACACTGAAGGTTTTCTCATATGTAGATTGAGAAAGAAGACGAGGAGAGATAATGTTGAAGAGGAACATACTACCATCTATTTCTTTATGTGCCTATATGGCAAAGAACCTCTCTTCAATTAGTGACAAAAACTTACTATGGCGCCTTCACGGTGAAATCTAATACTACACCCATTGCAAAAAGGTAGCTTTATTCCTGTTTTACAGAGATGAGAAAAGGTTTATTTGATCATATTTGAAAAATAATTCTTTTGACGTGAAAATGGGTTTATTCATTTATCTACTGTGGAACAACCTATAAGTGAGTTGTTTAATAATCTCCTACCCTTTTCAATCATTATGGGATGGAGGCAGTAGTAAGATTGAAATGACAAGATATTATTGAAAAGGTAGAATTTTCTCGATGAAGACAGACAACCAGTTGTTTCTATGGAGAAGGATATCCCTCTTATTAGGAAATTTTAAGTACCAGACGGTAATTTGACGTGCTATCAGTATATCACTACCTATCCCTGGTGGCACACCACATTATCCATATGTGCCATTGAGCTTGAAAAATTTTCGCTCTCTTATGATATGTTGATTATTGCTACTACACTGCTTCTTTGCACCAGATTATTTACGGTCAAATTCAATGATTAACAAAGATTTTTTGAGAAGGAAGATTTGGTGGTAAGATTGATTTTGAAATTGTGAAAAATCTCAAGCACTTTTCAAATGTGCTATTATGGGACCTCCTATACTAAATGAGTGCATGAATGCAAGCCATGAGAAATTTCAAATTCATGACATGCATTTATGTACTCACATGAGATACACCTCCCTAAGGTGTCATAATTAAATCATTTGAAGTTAATACATCAAGAAGAACGGGGCGGAGATAAGGGAGTGTCAAGCTTGGGCACACCCCATTTTGGTAAAAAAGCATGTTTTGGCCATATAAGTATCTACAAAAAAAAAAAAAAATTTTAATATACAAATTAGTATTAATCTACATTTTCAACATACCCCAGTACCGATGGCCGGCTCTGCCACTGATGACGAATGATGTTTTTATATTTCTTGTGTTTAAGGGAGAGAAGCTCTCCATGACCCATGACAAAACAAAAACAAATCAAAATGAAATAAAACTAGAATAATGGTTTGTTGCAATGGAAATCAAATATAGCTTATAGAAAAGAAGACAATTGTGAAGAATTATAAAGACTGTAGATAAATAACAATGTGTTCTTTTTGTACCCGTTTGTAGAAAAACATTATTGCAGTAAGTAGTAATTTAAAAATTGAGTAAAAGGATTAGGTTCTAATTAATTTTTATCCCCTTTTATTCTAGTCCTTTTTCCATTTTCAGTTTTTCTTTTGCTTGTCCTTATTTTCAATAAAGAATAATACTATAAGCATGTCTTTCTCTAACAATAATTTTATGGCACCCATATGTCTCATGCATGGGTTCCATAACAGCATTCATGCATAGGTATTAGAAAATTTTTGCATTTTTTTAATAGAATAAATTATCATTGTCAGTTCAATATTGTTTTCAAACCTCAGGAGCAAAGTAGCCAAGATATAGTTAACTTTTTGGAATGAAAGTTCAAGTAACTTCAAATGTTTAAAAAACATTTTTTTTTTTTTTTGTAATTTACCCTTATTAATAAAATTAAAAAGAAAAAGCACACATTCATTATTGCTGAATATATGCTGCTGAATATATGCAAATATATAACGCTAAACATATGACACTGAAATGAAAGTAACTTACGAGAAAATACCAAACAAATGAATTTCTATTGGTGTTTTGCTAGAAGGCAGCTTTGTATTGCTGAAGCTGAAATGAATTGATGAACTAAAATTTTCCAAGTATTTCAGGAATAAATTAAATCCATATGCTTAAAGATGATGCTCATTATACAGAAGTAAGACCATCAGACAGAGATTAGTACCTAGTTTAACTATATAAATCCATAGCTACGGCCTCATGCTGCAAAATTTAGTGACTGAAGTTCATAATTATAGGTGCACAAGGCTCTACAATTTTAATGATCCTCACCATAAATATGAAGACTTCGAATGTTGAGAGATTTTCGAGTTATGGATCACTGATCAGGTATGGAGACTACTTCTGTATTAGCTTTGCTTTCCTTCTTCGCATTCTTCTTCCTCTTTTTCTCAGACTGGGGTTCCTTTGCTTTTATATCATTGGACAAGGGCCTTAACGAGGCAGCCAGATGATCATTACGATGTGCTGCAACAAAATTAAGAACTTTCATATGCAGAAACTGAGAAAAGCCACAGTCAAAGCAATTATACAAATGAATTAGAATAACCATAGCATGGTAAGTTCATATATGCAAAAATATTTGCTGGCATTATCCACGCATATCATCTTAACCGTGCTTTAAGATTCTCAGCTACTACAGTAACTAATATATTCATATTATTCAGTTCATAATATGGACAAATCAGATGGAAAGGCAGTTCGAGTTTTGAAATTTCAAGCTATGCTAGTAGATTGTTTCAGAATCTATCAGTGAAGCTTAAATGCCAACAGCTAGTCTATGTAATCAACTTACAAATTATTATAATCTGTATTTTATTGACAAACAGTCAAACACAATAATTGTAGGCATAGCAAAGCTTGTTAGGAAATTGTGTATATAAGCTTGTAATTTCAGTGACATAGATTCCTCATATCCTAAGGTAGGAGATTTCACATCTCACCAGAAAGTATGACGTCTTCCATATTCACAGACTTACGACCGGCATGCTGAGCAAATAACTCAAGGTCCTTTGCTAATTGTTCTGGTTTTCAAGAAATAATAGAGTTTCGCATATTAAACCAAGAGTTTTCAAGTCAAAGATAAGACCCGACCCAAAAGCAAATGAGCAAAACCTGTTAACACATCAACATAGCATCAAAGATGCACATAGATATAAGTCTACTTATGGCCCATTACTTCGAGAACAAACAATGGAGTGTAAATTGACTCCGAAGAATTTATCAGTAAAATGACTATTCAACAACAAAGTACACACGGACACGAGCAACACCTTGAGTTGCAATATGTAAAATCTCTATTCATACGTTGCAATATGTAAAATCTCTATTCATACTTCAACACTTCAAAATGAGTTTGGAAAACTTTACAAGAGGACAAAGATTTGCAGAAACGTCTTTGATAAGTAGAACTCGAAAATTTTCAAGCACCTCGTGGAGGTTCCACAACCGGATTGAAGTAGAACTTATGCCATCTTCAAACCCGCAATGAAGTGATAGTCAAGTAGAGAAAATGATTACAATGTTTCTCACTTCAGTGTTCATTTTTTACTTTCTTTGAAGACAGATAGCTGAACAAAAAGATCTCTATTGAGATATTGAAAGAGAAAGGGAAATGGAGGTTCCATAACCAGATTGAAGTAGAACTGTTGCCATCTTCAGACCGGCAATGAAGTGATAGTCAAGTAGGCAAAATGATTATAATGTTTCTCACTTCAATGTTCATTTTTTACTTTCTTTGAAGACAGATAGCTGAACTAAAAAATCTCTATTGAGAAATTGAAAGAGAAAAGGAAATGGAAAGGATTCTAAAATTGAATTGACCAAAGATACACGATATAAATGGATCGTTACAGTTCATAAAAATGGTGATGCAATTCAAGGAAATATGGGTTGCAATTGAGCTTGGCATCTTACTATAGCCATTTGTACATTTCCTGGATTTTATCATAATAAAGTTGGATTTCAATAAATAAATTGAGGGGAAATCCTCACAGTTTGAGTTGCTATACATTACAACATCATCAGAAGATCTCTTAAAGCAAATTATTGATTGCTTTGAGACTGCAAGAAAGTTATCTGTGATTTTCTTCTAAAAACAAACCACCGCTCTTCCTCACCGAACATAAATCATCACTATATACTATTTCCACCCAATCTTCCAGACCTAATAATTTGAACTTGGAAACAAAGGAAGGAGATATTTACTTGACAGTTGACACCAATTTCAAAACTCCAATGCACTTGGCAATTGGCACATAAGTTTCCAAAAACTGGTAAATTTTAAATTTTAACCAAGGACCTAAAATAAAGATAAAGGAATGAAGATTAGCTCACATAATTTTCATTTTTGAAGTATATCCCTCTATCCAATGGGGGAAAATGTAAGAGAAAAGTTAATCTTCCATTTCAAAAAAATAATAAAAATAAAGAGTGAAATCCATAAACGTCTTGGCGTGCATAGACATAAAAATAAAATACAAGGGTCATAGAAAACAGAGAGAGAGAGAGAGAGAGAGAGAGAGAGAGAGAGAGAGAGAGAGGAGTTACGTGCATATTTAAAGGCTAAATCAGAGACGCAGGCCATTATAGGTTCAGAAATATGCAGCCCATTTTTCTTCCCTAAGCAGAAAATTCAACAAAAAGCCAAAATAACTAATTTAATAGGAATCAAACCGATATTGCATATTCAGAAGGCAGAATATATAACCCACATAAGTAGTTCCAAGACCTTCGGCTTCGGCAATGGAAATGGTGGATAGTCGGAATCGATCTCGCAATATCTCGCTCGCTGATTCTTCTTCTTCTTCGTCTCTCTCCATATCGCTTGCCATTTTTTCTCTTATGTAAATATTTATCGATTTTTGAAATGAAATTTCCAAATTGAAATCCTAGGTTCCTCTTTCAATATCGACCAAATTGATGAACATGCGAATGAGGCGCGGGAAAGACGGCCGATTTGCGCCCCCACCCCACCCCACAAAAAGGATGCTCGCGGGCTGCAAATGTTTGCACTATCAAACTACTGGGCCTGGTCCAGGCCTGGCCCTACCAAACTGCTGGCTGGGCCAGCTCGGGTTTCGACGACTCAAGCAGTTAGGCCCGCTTAGCGAAGATATCATACCCTCTCTGTTCCATTTATATTTTATGTTATTGGGTAATTTACAGTTACCGTCCCCAACCTTTTAACAATATTGAGATTATATCCTCAACCTCTGATTTTAGTTATAGGGGTCTCCAACCTTTGTCAAAATCTCCAGCCAGATCCCTATAGACGGAAACCGTCTAATCTAACCGTTAGTCAATACTTTGACCAAGGGTAATTTTGGCAAAACATAAAATGAATATTTAATTTAAAAAAATAAAAATAAATCTTAAAAAAAAAAAGTGGGGTGTGGGAGCTTGCCATAACTTCTTTGGCTGCCAGAAATGGTAGTCGGGGGGCCATCAGAAGTGGCAGTAAAAATAGAGGGAGAGTCTCCCCCTGCTTGCTGCCAGAACGCAACAAGCATGTTGCAGCCAAAAGGCTCCTTCCCGGTGCTTGCTGCGTTCCGGCAGCAAGCAGGGGGGAGACTCTCCCCCCATTTTTACTGTCATTAGGGCGGCCAAAAATGGCACAAAAAATTTGGGAGAGGTGACCCCCCTGGCTTGCTGCTGGAATGCGGCAAGCAAGGGACGGGGGACCCCCTATTGCTATTTCCTGGAAATTATGGCAGCGGGGAGAGGGGGACTCTTTTTTTTGTTTTTTAAGATTTATTTTTTTTAAATTAAAATATTTATTTTATATTTTGCCAAAATTACCCCTGGTCAAAGTATTAACTAACGGCTAGATTGGACGGTTTCCATCTATAGGGATCTGTTTGAAGATTTTTACAAAGGTTGGGGACCCCATGACTAAAATCAAAGGTTGAGGACGTAATCTCAACATTGTTGAAAAGTTGGGGACTATAGCTGTAAATTACCCTATGTTATTTTACATGTCTGTTTAGAATTATTTATAATTTTTGTCATTTATAAATAAGATTAATTATTATATCTTATTAGATACGTGATAAGTACTATAATTGACACATTACAATGATTTGAAATACGTATCCCATTAATACCATATAGCAAATATAGAGCTTGTTTGGTAATCTTTATTTTTTCTATTTATAAACTCACCTACCATTGATTTGACAACTATTCAACAATCACCACACATTTTAAATTTTAATTAAATCTCCACCACTCATTTTCACTCTTTATAAATTCTCTTTATAAATTCACTTTATAAACTTAACCAAACAGGCCCTTAGTTGCTTATACGTGTAAAAAAAAAAGGTATAATTATTACTTTCGTTTATAAATAAAACCAATTATAAATCAATCCAAACCCTTAATTTAATGATAGTTATTAACACGTGCATTGTATGTAAAGCTTGAGGACGTCATAATAAAGTTACTTATAATATTGATTTATGCATGCTATGTTGAGACAGCAAATATAATATCTTATATTGTGTGTGTGTGTGTATATATATATATATGTATGTATATATGAAATATAATACAAAATTTTTCATGCTTAAAAATTCTATATGGTATATATTAAATAATTTCTTTCAATAATTCTCTCTCTCTCTCTCTCTTTGCATTTTCATTTTTAAGCCCTAAAATAATAATAATTGTTGCAGTAATAATTATTTTCTTAATTCCATATATTAAATTTTTTTTGAAAGGGAATTTTATGTATTAATTTTGAAATAATTAAATAATACTAAGTAATGATAGTTGTCTTTTCACGTTATAACCATTTAATAATAATTATTATTTTGAGGTAAGTTTTATTAGTCTTTTCATTTTTCTAACCTCATTTATTTATTTTGAAGTAGTAATTAATAATAAATAAATAAATTAGTAATTAACTTGAGCTATTAAAGGTAAATATAGATTTTACATAAAGCAAAAAGGTAAATAAGAAAATCAAATGATTTTTCTACATTTACCTTTTTATATATAGTGATGATCACGGTTGTAAGAATTAATTTAAACATTAGTCATTACATGAAATAAGGGTAAGATAAGAACTTGATTTACAAAATTTATTTTTCAAACAACCTTCTTAATTTTTGTGAAAAAAATAAAGTAGACTAAATTATTTACTCCTCCATCCCAATCCGAATCATTTAGGAAATAATTGAGTTGGTCTTAGGGCCAAGTAATCTGTCAAATCAGGACTGGCCCAGATTGTAAGCAACCAAAGCAGTCACTTAAGGCCCCCAGTTAGAACGCATCGAAAAGTTTACAGTTGAGTTTTTTAAAATATATGTCTAAAATATAGAATAAAAATAATGCGTATACAAATTTATCATAAATTGCTTAGTAGTCTAGTGATAAAGTTATACATTTTAGTCTACATCTTTAATTATAGGTCAAATGTTCAAATCCCTATATCTACAAATTTGATTTTATTTTTTAAAAGGCCAATTTAAATTTGGGTTAATTTCACAAATCGTCCCCAACCTTTCAGTTTAGTCTCGATTTCGTCTCCAACCATTATTTTGTCATGCCACAGCCTCCAACATTTGATAAATATGCACATATCGTCTCTTTTTACACTATTCCACCAAAATTTTAACAAAAAGACAATTATACCCCTTAAACCTTTTAAATTTTTTAAATAAAAGTTTGAAAAATAATAAAAAACTTAAAAATCACCCCCACACACCCCACGTCCCCCTCCCCCATCGACAGGAAGTCTGACCGCTAGAGATAGTGCTCAGGCAGCACAAATATTGCTGCAATTTTCGACAGCATTCGTTGCCAAAATGGGAGGGGGGACCCCCCCATTTCGGCTGCTCCGGCAGCACAAATGCTGCTAGAAATGGCAGTATTTTTGCTGCCATTTCTGGCATTTCTTGCAGCATTTGTGCTGCCGGAGCAGCCGAAATTGGGGGGGAATTTTGGCAGCACCCGTAGCATTTGTGCTGGCGGAGCAGCCAAAATGGGGGGAGAATCCCCCAAATTTTACTGCCATTTCTGGCAGCGAAATAGGGGGATCCCCCCTATGTTGGCAGCAAAAGTTGTCGGAAATGGTAGCAATTTTGCTGCCATTTCTGGCAGCATTTGTGCTGCCGGAGCAGCAACTCCGGCGGCCGGACTTCCAGCCGATAGGGGAGGGGGAGTGTGGTGTGGTGTGGTGTGGTGTGGGGTGAGTGGGGGTGGTTTTTAGGTTTTTTATTAGTTTTGAACTTTTTTTAAAAAATTTTAAAAGGTTTAAGGGGGTATAATCGTCCTTTTGTTAAAATTTTGGTGGAATAGTATAAAAAGTGACAATTTATGTATATTTATCAAAAGTTGAGGGTTGTGGTGTGAGAAAACAAAGGTTGAGGACGAAATCGAGACTAAACTAAAAGGTTGGAGACGATTTGTGAAATTTACCCTTTAAATTTTCATTGTTTTTTTGTGTGTTTAATAATAGTTACAATTCTAGTAATTTTTATTAAATTCCAAATACCAACTATTAAATTTATAATATAATTTTATATATAAGAATATGGCATTCTTAATGTTTTAGTCATGTATATGTGCTTTTTAAAGGATAAAATATAATCAAATGTCTTACAAATTGACAAATATTAAAGCCTATTGACTTGAAAACTTCTTTGAATATTATTAAAATGTTTACTTATTCTGCTTACCTATTTAATATATAAAATTTAAATATTTAAAGTTTAAACCGTTAAAATCATGTTTAATCTGAAATTTTTTTAAAAAATGCCCCCATTTAAATTTCGCATAGGGCCCCCGGACTCTATGGACCGGCCCTGCGTCAAATTACCAAAAGTTAGAAAGTTTTTTTAAGTGCAATTATAGATCTATATTATAACATTATTATATATATGCATAAATATATATCTTACTAAAAATGGCGCCAAGAAAATCAACCCTGAAAACGTCATATAAGGAAATACATACTTCAAATAAATATAGAAAATACTCCATACTACAAATAAATATAGAAAATATATCATACTGGAAAATTAAACCTGATACATCTATTTCAAAAAAAAAAAAAAAACTGATAACTCTTAAGTCTCATACATGTATTATGTCGTGCTTTGGGTTTCATTGTGGCGCAAAATCAATTGTACAGTAGACTTGTTTCACCCGGGCGTGCGCGTGCCTAACGGCAGGGGGAATTGGCGCGCACTGGCAGTTAAAATTCATTGCACTATTAAAATGATTTTGCGCACGAAAGAACGGTAGGTTCTCTGACAGCCATGAAATATCGCAGGGAATGGTCCCAGTTTCTACAACAAACCACCCCATTTCCCTTTTCTCCACCATTTCCGCTTCCATTTTAATCTCCCTTCGAAATTACCCACCATGCATATTATTTTCTTTTTTACATTTCGTCCTTAAAAATTTAAATCTGGGTCGTGATTTTGGTTTCTTGATTGTTTTGTGGGTATCGGGCATCCTTTTTCTTTCTTCTTGACGTTGAGTTCTTGTTCGCGTTTTGAAAAAAAAAAAAAAAAAAAAAGAGAGAAAAAAAAAGGAAGAAATTAAATTTGGGGGAGAAGGGAAATGGGATCGATTGGTCAAATTCAATAAGGGTAGGATTTGGATCAGACGCAGCAAGAAAAGATGTACTTTGGCAGCCTCGATGATTCGCCGATGTTCCGGCAACAGGTGAATTTTTTGTTGTTTGGATCATCAAATGTCACTAGCGGAATTTAGCATCTTATGCGCAGATTAATGCTGAAAACATGTATAATGTATTTATAGAAACTGCTGTACACAATTTTAGTAGAAGATTGTCGGGTGCAATTTTTTAGTTCTTTTGCTGCTGATACTGTCTTCTGGGGCCAATTGACCATTTAGTTAGGCAGGAATGCAAGTGGATGTTAGGAAGCAGGAGAATTTAGGAGAAAGTCTGTTAAAGATAAAGCGAGCAGAGACTTAGCTGAAATTATGAGAAAATATCCAAAACTAGATGATCATTCAGTAAGATTGATTCTTTACACTGGCAAAGAGTGGCATGGAAGATGCCGTGGCTGATAAACAAGTGAGAAGATCAGAAGAAGCTTTGCCTGATATAAGAATACTGTACACAATTAGGCTGGATTGCAGGGAAATGAGAAATAATTGATTTTTGTGTATGGAAACTTAGTTTACCATATAAGTGTCAAATATACATTTCTCTGGGTCTAGAAGTGTGGAACAAGATGAATTTGATTCTTACTGACAATTGAACAGAGCACGAAAGTTACTTTAGCATGAAAATCCCGTGATGATTTTATGTGAAATGCCGGCAAATATTTGACTTGTTATGGCCTCTGCCCGTAATGATGCTATGAGAAAACTGATAGGAAAGCTCTATTGCAATATTTGAAACAACATAATTAAGAAGTACCCTTGCACCACATGTACCAGCATATGAAGGCAAAACAATTACAAATATTATGTGGGGTGTTCGGCTAAGCATAAGTAAGAAGTACTTGCAAGTAACTTGAGCAAAGTTTCAGATTGACGCTCTTCCGATCTAACGAACTCTTTGATCAAAAAATTACTTTTCTTAAATGGCTTTTTATTTTTTTTACTTCTCTTGTTAAAATATTTCCTACCACTAATGGAAACTATTCAATTACAATCATACATTTCAAATTCATATTAAAGCTCCACAACTTGTTTTACCTTATTCATTATAATGAGAATCAAACACCACAGAAGTCTTTACTTTGCAGACTTACTGGAGGAGGCAGGGGGCCATGGTGGGCCTGGCCCACCCCAAAATGGGAAAAGAAATTATATATAAAGGTTTAGCCCTGTACTGGCGCCTGGCTCTGCCCCAATTGCAGTACTTCTAATTTTCTGATGTCAGCCAAACCTGCTTTAAATTGCAGTTTGTGTGTGAACAATGCGACTTAAACTGAAGCATGACAATATTGTTGTCACTAATATCCCGAAATGATAATAATTGCAATTTTGTATTATGAAAATACAATGCTTTGATTTCTTATTATTTCACTTTAAGATGAAGAGTCATTAAGAAAAAGGAAAATCTTCACATCTAAACTTAGTGCATGTGCATAAATTTAATATTTGTGCTTAAGTATTGGAACATATCTTATTTGACAAAGCAGCTCCAGTGTTTGGAAGAAAATGCTGAGATATTAAGGGAAAGAAGTCTGAAGTTTCATAAAAGCAGTCGAAAGTACACGTAAGCCCAAATTCTCATGGTTTCGCGCATGCTGCTTACACTTTGTATTTTTTCAGTAGTTATTGTTATAGATACTTTTAAGTTATAAAATTCTTGCATGTATCGTGAGTCTTGTTTTATATGTGCATGAGTGTTGCATATGAAACACCTTTTATCTTCTGCAGTATCTATTATATTGTATGGGGTCATTAGAACTTTTATGTTTGGTGCTGCATGCACTAAAAACCATTGCTTGACCGTTTGATAGAGCACGGGCGACTGCAAATACTTTATTTCCTTCCTAAAGTCTGGCAACCGTAAATCTGTGGAAGGCATTTAGGTGATTGGCCTATTAACATCAAAATTTGAGCAGTGTTCAACCATAAAGATTGATAACAAAGTGCCTGATTTTTAATTTGCTAAAATGTTGTGTTAAATACGTACATGTGATTTGTTGTAGCTCTTGCATACAAACATGGGCATGTGCTATTAAATCTGTGATTGTATTTACTTAAGTATGTATTTATGTACCATGAAAGTACTTGTGTAGGTACTTTTTGAATAGAAAGAAAAATAGGTATTGCTGTGGTAAATATTTTGTCATGGGACTAACGAAAGTAATAGGAATGCACTGACAACTGAACTAGAACATAGAGGCTGCAAAACCTTTTAAGTCCAAATAATAGTTCCATAATGATGCAGACAAATGACAGATTAAGATATAGCAATATAGTATTGTTGACAAGTGACAACTATTCAAGAATGAAAGTGGAAAAGATATAGTGAAAATATTGTGGTTATACTGGACAGGGGAATTAACCATAGCCGATGGTTAGAGCTTCTGCTTTTCTGGAAACTATAACATATGCTTAAATCAATATGAACGTGAATTCCGCTTAGATGAGTGGTAGACAAATATAGTAAGTTTGAATTGTATGATCTTAACAGCATAGAACAAAAATCACAACAATCCTTTTGGTGCATATGTGAATAGTATGATGCTTAACAGCATAGAACAAAAATCACAACAATCCTTTCGGTGCATATGTGAAATGTTTATCTTGCTTGAGTGTGATAGCAACTGACGTGATAAGTTATAGAGAGTTTAACTTGGATTTGATCATCCTACTTCCTTCTCCTCATTTCTAATTGAAGGGAGTGGAGATAAGTATGATAACTAAGCTACTTCTTCTCTAGATCTTTTAGTTGTTAGGAAGCCAACCAATTTGGCAGAGGCTCACTCTTCTCTAATGTATGGCCTTATGGAGTCTTTATGAGCTTTTCTGTTAGTCTAAGGATAATGAATGATATATCACCTATTTGGCCATTTCATATAGTTAGTGCGTTGTATCTTTAATTTGCTAAAATATACCTCTCATCTTGAGATGAGCATTAATGTAGAACGAACTTCCCCTTTCTTTTTAATACTTTCTTGGATATTTCAAGCGATTCCACATACAGCTATCAGTTTAAGGTCACTCTCGTTTATTGGAGCACTTTCACTGTTCTTACTGTAGTTTTATTCCCCCCTTGATTTGTATGCATAGAGATGGGCTTGGAGAAGCATATGACAGGGACGTTTCCTTTGCAAATGCCCTTGAAACTTTTTCAGGGGGGCATAATGATCCAATTTCTGTGGCATTTGGAGGTATGTATTTATTTTTTCAGTAAATTCCTTTCCATGAGAATTGCCAGAAATATAATTCAGTTGCCTTCACTGGGGAAATAAATAAAAAAGCAAAATTTAATGGCATCAGCATTTGATGGTTTAATTGGCAGTGGAATATAATTTTATGCACGGACATGCAGCCTCGAGGACAGACAGGGTTACTTAGACAAACTTAAGAAATTATTTTCTTGAAATATGTGATTATAAAAAGAAAGAGACCTGGAGACTCTAAGCAATATGTTCAGTTTACATTGACTCTGGTATTGAGAACAGTTTTCTTATGTTCATTATATACGGTGAAACCCAAATGTGTTGGTTCTCAGTTTCTTCAAGTTTGTGCATAATAATTTTTAACAGGATCCACCTATTCTATACATATCTGTTAACCAGCCATCTTCACTTGGAGTAGTATCTAAGTTGGAGATAACAATTGGCTTGATGAAAAACTTTAAACAGTTAATTAAGTTTTATTATTCAACCTCCTGGCTTACGATTTCATCATTAATCTTCAACATTCCTTATGTAGCTTCACTTTCTCAACATATATTAATTTCTCCTTTTGCAATAAATTTTACCGTATATGTGCATATTTAGTCATTCCAGAAGGTTTAATCATGCTAATTAGCTATATGATTTTCACTGCTTCAATTCTTAGGAAGTTTTTTCCTGGATGCGAGGTCGCAAACTTGTTTGTCAATGCATCTAAGAGGGACTTCTTTATGAAGTTAATGCTATCTATATTTTATAGGCACAATATATTCAATTTTCCTAAATAGCTATGAAAGCTCTGTTGCCTGAAATTCTTCCGATCTCTTTAGGCCAAATTATGGTTAAACTGTGAGAAAAAGGAGAAACAAGAAGTAAAATCTTTTGAGTTCGCATGGATTCTATCTCAAGAGGACATCAATTTATGTAGGGTTTAGGTTTCGACTTTCCAGTTTGAACTTTTCTGACATGGGCTTGAAACTGGCAATAGATCTAATATTAAGGTAAGTGAATGGAACTAAAAATGTTGACTTTTTTAGAAGTAAAAAGAGTTCAATGAGCTGCAGATTCAAATTCTACAAACATGCCACCTTGTAACCATGTGGTTAACCATAGGAGAAACTACGTGGTACATGTCTACTTATTGATGCATATTTGGTTATCTTATCTATTAGCTCTTTCAATGTGATTATCAACAATAGAGATGATTATCCCATTTTTGTATTTTTAGGCCCTGATATGGCAAAGTTTGCAATTGCTTTGAGGGAAATTGGAACTTACAAGGAAATTCTTCGATCAGAGGTGGAAAAATTCTTGCTTTTGTCATGATAGTTCATCTAGTCGTTTTCTGTGATGATACACAATTGTTGAATAAGCCTGGTTAAGCTTATGAATAGCATCTTTAGGACACATCTGACACTTGATGCATGGTTCAAAATGATACAAGGTAAGCAATGTTAGAACTCAGGCTTTGAAGTATAAATTTTTCTGGGAGAGTTTCATTAATCTTCTCTTTTGGGAGTTCTTAGAGCTCTAAACCTAAACAGTAGAGAATATGGATTCCTTGTGGAAACCCATTTGAATTATAGCCTTGGAAAATGACAATGGGATCCTCTACGAGTACTCAGGTGCAGCATGCCATTATCTGCCTCAATGATGATGCTTACTGCCACTTTCTTCATTGTTATTCAGCCTTCCTTTTATCGTGGCTTGTTGGGCACTTGCCAGATACATATTTCTGTCATCATTTCGTATATACTTTCTAGATATGAACTCGATCCCTTTTAGCATAAAATTTGTGAGCACTTTTTTCCTTTCGGCTTAGTAGTGATGTCATTCTTCGCTTGTATGTTTTAGGTGGAACAAGCTCTGAATGATAAATTACAACAGTTTGCTAATGTTGATCTTCAAGATGTCAAGGTACTTGCTTTTCTATTTTCATGTATAGTATCGGTTGTAATTCTGTACAAATTTATCATCTGTATTTCTCAGCGGCACATGTGTGAATAGAAAATTAGTGCACTTCAAAACATTGCTATGAGCATTGTCATTTCAAATAGCAATGTGCATACTATCAATCACTGCAACTTTCTAATTTTAGGTCTGAGTATTATATGCTTCTGATCTTTTGATTTCAATTCAATATTCTATTTTTGGATTTAAGATTCTTCAAGCTATTTTATATGCAACTTAAATGTAGAGCGAGAAAATTTTGTTAACAGTACTGGGAGTAGTGTGGCAAGAGTTGAAAACTAAACCTTTCTTTGGTTCTTCGTCCTCTAAAGTGCAATGTCATCTGAATCCTAGTTGTAAAAGTATATCAAGGGGAACAATATATTCAGCCTGTCACTGAAGACGTGTGCTCTTCCGATCTCTTGACTTTTTCTAAGAAGAACGCCCTCATAAATCAAATAAAATTTTCTGGTCAAGTTTCTGATCGTGCCACAGATGATACAAGCAAAAGTAGCACATTAAACGTTCATTTGTGAATGGGGATGGATAGTTCTTAGACAGCAAGCTGAAATACCATTTCTACTCATTTTTGGTTCTGCATATGCAATGAATCACTTAAGTATTTTTAACCCCCCCACCCCACAAAAAAAAAAAAAAAAATTGGAAATTATTCTCGGTGATCGCATATGACAACTAACATGCACGGTTTAGTCTATTACTTGAGAAGATGAGTAAAAGAAGGAAGTGCTTTAAATGGAGTGTAGTGAAATGAAATGATTGGTGTCTTCGGTCGGTTAGAAATATATATTTTAAGAAATATAATTAAAATAGAGATCGTTCTTATTTTTAGAAATAATTTTTAATGAATAAGGTCATGATCATTTTCTGATTTCTACTAGTAAGCATCCAGCAATAATGTCATAGTAATGTTCATTTACTTCGTGTTAAAGGAGTGAGAACTAATAGGTACCGCAAAACGTAAGTTTTTTAAATCCTTGTTCTTGCATATGTATTACAGAAAAATTTTCCTTTTGTCCCTGTTCTTCTTATCTCTTTCATTATTATTGCACATCATAAGATTTTAGTCATATGCAGGAAAGTCGCAAGCGCTTTGACAAAGCTAATGCTATTTATGACCAGGTGTGGATCATAATTCACTTAAAAGAAAATATTAACGCTTCACAGTACATTATTTTTCGCAGTTGTGCTACATTTCACATGTTCAATTTTATCTCTTTTGAATCTGACACACACACACCCCCCCCCCACTCACACACACTCACACACTTTTGTCATCGTTCTTAATCATGCATTTCAAACTTTTCATTTAGACATTGCGGGAGCTTTAAGTTCCTCTGAAAACGAATGGTGTAAAGTGTAAACAAAAGGATCTTAACCTTGCAATTGGAAGTATTATCAGATCTGTGATAAAAGGGGGCGCGGACACTGGCACAAATTAAATTAGTGATATTCCAAAAACAACTAATGAATGCATATTGTGCCACTTTGTAGAATTGGAAAACACAAATTTTTTAATTGCCCCGATGAATATTACTGAGTACAACCAGACTATATAACTACAATCTCAATCCTAAAGGAAAAAGGAAAGCAATATCTCTTATTTATTAGTTATTACTACATTAGATCCTTTTAAATAAGGAATATAAGATGCACAATAATTTATTTACAATGTTGCATTACAACTATGAGTGGTTACAGTGATAATAAGGGATAGGTTTCTTCAGATTGCATTGTCAGAAACAAATTGCCTGATCATTATGGCATATATAAATAAATGTTATATGCTGAAAATTGTGACTGCTTGGTAAATAAAGGTGTGATTGAAATTAAATTAAACAAGGAAAAGCAAACATATATTAGTTTGCCATGATGAAAATAACGTATAGTACAGTGGCACATTTTTATACTTTATGGTGGAGATATTTATAGAAAAAGACATGATCATTGATGAGAAAATTGAGTTTCCACTTCTAACTTTTCCTTTATAATGTTCCGTCATTTCTGTTCTTCACACTCTGCCAACCTTGGTTGTCTCGCACTTATTATACTTTTGCACTGTCGCCAGATTGCCGGACTTGGAGATCTAAATCAATATTCCTTAGAGACCTGGTTTAGGCTAACCTGACTGTAAGGTGATATACATGTTGACTATCCATTTTCCAGTTAAGGTAACCATATCAGAGAGGAGGGTGGAAGAGGAACCTAATTCCAAAGAATTAATTACCCCTTACAAGTTCATTTGTACCTCATCTTGCTAGTTATGTGTTAGTACTATAGTGGAAACATAGTAGAGCTGGAGACAGTGGAAAATGAGAAGAGAACGGAAGCTAAAGATCTCGTGTATTAAAAAAGTGGAAGTAGAAATTATTAAGAAGTTTATGAAACTTGCTAGGATATTATTTGATCTTGAAAGCACAATGGAAAGAGCCAAATCTTATGTGGAACCTAAAGGGAAAATTGTCACAACTTTCTGATTTGGGTGTTTTTTTTTTTTTTGAGTTACTAATTGCGAACTATATTGAGAAATTACATTGGCCAACATCAATACAACTTGATGTGTGATTTGATAAGCAAAGTAATAAAGGATGTTTGGATGTTTCCCAATTTTCTTTTAAGATCTTTGTTTGTTATACATCTCAGGCTCGTGAAAAGTTTCTATCATTGAGAAAAAGTACAAGGACGGACATAGCTGCATCTCTAGAGGACGTATGTAAAATTTCACACTTCTTAAGTTGATTAGAACTTTCTCAAATGCTCGTAGTGATTAGATAGTAATTTATTGGTAAGCATCATATGTTAAATTCTAATTTGGTAGAGAGACGTTCCAGGAACTTCACAATGCGAGGTTGACTTTTGAGCAAGCTCGCTTTAGTCTGGTGTGTAACATTTTTTACATCCATCTTCCAAACTTTGCTTACTGGATATTATCATGTAAGATGATGTTGAGAATGGCACTATGTTCTTATGTGGATTTGCCTTCAAAAATTTAGGCTGGTGCTCTTGCTGCTGCTGAGTCAAAGAAGAGGTTTGAATTGTTAGAGGCTGTTGGCAGTACAATGGATGCTCATCTTCGTTATTTTAAACAGGTTTATTATCTGAATAAAACAGTTTGTTCATTTTAAATTTTTATAATGAATGTATTACATTTTTGAAGTTCTATTTCCAGGGCTACGAGCTACTGCACCAAATGGAGCCTTATATCAATCAGGTTTCTTGAATTCCTGTTACGATACATTATTGCTACTTGCAGGATAATTTAGTCATTGTTGCTTCTTATTTTTCCTCAGTGGTACACATGTTACATATGCTATAAACTTTACCTATTATATATATATATATATACATATGGAATATTAAAGAGAGAAATAGCAAATCAAATGAATAGGAGAGTACAGGAATTAGATAGACCAGTATAGTGCAATGGCATATTATTCTGCAGAATAATGGACAACATTTTGTTTTTCGTTTTTTTATCTTTTTAGCTTCTAGGGGAGAAAACCTCTTAGCAGTAGGGGAGAATTTGAAGAATGTATAGGCGTCTTATCCGACAACTTGTATTTTTGGATCAAGTGGTTCAGTCAACACCATAATATTTGAAAGAGGCTCTATAGAGGATCCTTTCGTAGTTCACCTGTTTGCCGTCTTCAAAAGTTCTTGTACCTTCCTATCTTTGCCTCCCATACGCATCTATGTATATTTCTTTTGCTACTAGATGCATTCCCAGAGTAAAAGACCAAGAAATACGGTTAACTATTGAAATGATGGAGAATATACTGGAAGTAGAACAGATACTAGGATGCTTTTAATTAACTTTTATTTTTGTCATTTGATTCACTTAATTTACTAATCATGAAGAGAATAATCTCATACTCATTATAAAACAACTAACATCAGAAGACATATGCCGAAAATTAAAAAATTTTAGTTACAATTCTTGCATAAAAATTGTTCAAAGTATTTACTCTCATACTATATATATACTGTACACTAAAAAGTAAGTTCTCTGGAAAAATGATAGTATGAAGAGATACATGAGTTGGTAAAGATGCCAACCGGGCTTCATTAAGTGTTGGTATGTGAAATAAACTTTATCGGGGTTTGGGACACTGTTGGATGGCAGTTGGCCTTGGTTCAAAACTATGCATCTTTTTAATTTTGAACTGTACCGGAGGATCATCCCTGCTGGCAGTTTCTTCCATAACTTACCTGTAAAGGTTGATCTTGATGTTATACTGTGTCTCACAAGGTATTAATTTCAACCAAAAAAAAAAAATGCAAGAAGAAGAAGAAGAAGATGCATTGAATCTGACAGGAAGAATGTAATTGAATCAGTTATGGTAGTTCCAAAAATTCCATTTTTTTCCCCTTTCTTTGTGCCCCTTTTTTCGACCGATTCTTAATTGCTATTGTAAAATACAGATGGTTTACTATTTATTATACCCTTTATTCAGTTTAATCCATCTCTCCCTGCAGATCTTGGCTTATGCCCAACACGCAAGACAAAATTCCAATTATGAGCAGGCAGCTCTCAATGAACAGATGCAAGATTACAAAAGACAGGTTGATCAAGAAAGTCGGCGGTCTTTCAATGGTTCTCAAAATATGGATGTCATACATTTTTCGAGAAGTTCTCATAAAATGATAGAAGCTGTGATGCATTCTGGTGCTGAGGGCAAGGTACAACCTACCTCATCAGATTAGATTAGATTACATCAACAAATACTTTTCTAAAATGTGATTATGACTACAACTAAAACTTTAATAGTTTAGGTACAAACCATCAAACAAGGATATCTTTCAAAGCGTTCCTCCAATTTGAGAGGTGACTGGAAGAGAAGATTCTTTATTCTTGATAACCGAGGAATGCTTTATTATTACCGCAAACAGTGGAGCAGATCAACTGTGAGTATTGATGTAATACATAAACTTTCAATTAAATGCAATTTTTGTACAATGCTACGATTTTGCTGACACCATTATTTGTTCACTTTAGTTACATGGACCGGGCAGTCAGTTTCCCATGCATAGAAGTAATCCCTCTGAACAGGGTACTGGGCTGTTGAGTCGGTGGCTTTCTTCCCATTACCATGGCGGTGTACATGATGAAAAATCGGCTGCACGTCACACAGTGAACCTGCTTACATCAACAATAAAAATTGATGCAGAACAGTCGGATCTGAGGTTCTGCTTCAGGATAATTTCCCCAGCAAAAACTTACACTTTACAGGTAGGTTTTTATGCATCATCTTGAGCTTATGGGTGCTAAAACATATGTTTCTCATAAATTTGGTGGAGCATATTATTGTTGTATTAATATGAATTGAGTAGTAATTTATGGTATTGGTCCAATCTCAATCAGAATATGTTGGTTAATCAAGAATTACTTGCCAATGCAGGCAGAGAGTTCAGCTGACCAAACGGACTGGGTTGAAAAAATAACTGGAGTTATTGCTTCTTTGCTAAGTTTCCAGACAACTGATAGGGTAAAACTCATCAATTTGATATACATAATACATTTTCATTTGTATTTTTGTCATTTGTGATCTTGATTCATTTGTACATCAGAATTTTTGTTCTAGCCCAACTAGTGAGAGTAGTTCTCTTGGAAGTCCAGATCATGATCAGAGGACCATTGAAGAATATACATCCGAGAAGGAGGTTTCATCAAGAAATATTATGCGAGCATCCAGAAGTTCTCAGCGGTTGAACTGCAACTTGAAACATGAGAAGCCGAGTGATGCATTACAAAGATTCCGATCTCTGGAAATGATAAATGTGCTGACTGTGGTGCGCCTGAACCAGATTGGGCTTCCTTAAATCTTGGTATTCTTGTATGTATAGAATGTTCTGGCATCCACCGCAATCTTGGTGTACATATATCTAAGGCAAGTTATTCCTGATTTCTGTTTCCTCGTTGCCCATTTGGAGCTTTCACATGCATTTCAGTATTTCAACAATCAACTATTCTTTGCATTTTTATCCATAATATTTCTTCTTCTCCATTTTTATTTTCCTTTAAGGCACACTAGTGAAGGACCGTGGAAGTTTGTTCCAACTGAATAATAATTTCAATATGTAGAAAAAGTATTATGGGTTTATTTTCTTCCACATTTGGGTGGAAGACACAATTCCCAGAAAGGACATGTTAAAATCATATTCAACTGTATATCCTGCAGAGAAAAGGAGGGTGCAATATTTGAAATTTCATGCTTTAGTGCTACATTTGAGGTTTCCTCTAACTTTATAGGATTCATATGACCATCTTCAAAAAATCTAGGAAACATCAATATATGAGAACTAATTTCCATTTTGGAGTGCATTGTGCCACATGAAGATTTTTATACTGAAAGTACTTTCTTACATTCCTGACTCAATCTATCGCTCATTTTTTTTTTTTTGAAACTCTTAGTAGCTCATACTTTGACATAGATTTTTGACATAGATTCTTTGAGCTAATCTTGAAGCTGTTTCTAACTAAATCAATTTGTGTCCTCGTATTTAATTTCTATGTGATAATCTGAGGCTTGTGAAGCTTATTGACGTTAAAAGAAAGCTTAAAACTACATAAACACCCACGCACATTTCCTTTTCACTTATTGCATATAATGGAAGGTACCTTGATCCCCAGAAAGTTGAAATATGATTGTAATCAGAAATCAGAAATGCTGTTAAATAATATATTCACAAGTAAATTTCTGAAATATGTTGGTTGGTTGGAATATTGATGCAGATCCTAATTGGTATAAAATTAAATATTTAGTCTATGTTGATCTATAGTTACTTTCTAGTTTGATTTATATTAGGTTTTATTATTTCCTATTTAAATTAGAGTTTTCTTAATAGTTAGGTTTCATTTCAACCCTATAACATAGTCTTGTTTTTGAAATTGACAGATTATCTTGTTTTTGAAATTGACAGATTACTATTATTAGCACGAATTGAATATTATATGTCCCCCCTTGAATTCTACTGATTCTTCTCTATCTGCATCCTCCTACCTTCCCTGTTTCTAAGTTTCTGGTTCTTTGTAAACATTCGACATCAAATATCACCTCAATATTGTTAATACTATGATAGTTATTTAATCAGTCATGATGAAACTATGTAGAGCACTCAGTTTTTTCCCTGTGCTTGGATTACATTGCTTTTCCCTTTGTTATTGTACATAATGATAAGCAAACTTTGCAATAGATCCAAGTACAATTACGACAGCAAAAGGCATATGGAAGGAGAAGGGGGAAAAGAGTGATATATCCACGTGTAAATTTATAGTTATTATACCAAAAATAGAAAATGCAAACCTGTAACTAAATTGCTTCTTGAACAAGAGTCCTGTCTTCTCATTCTGCTTTTTACCCTTTCAATCAACTTTCAAATATTGAAACCCTTTTTATGGATTAAAATTTCATGTTTCAGTGGTACATGCATTAGATTCGTCTATTATTTTTTATTGAATGTACATGCATGTCTAGAAATATGTTAATGAAACATCAGTACGAGTACATTATATAATATCTCCTGCTTTCTTAGAGTCTATTATTTCTAATGCAGGTAAGATCTTTGATACTTGACGTGAAAGCGTGGGAGCCTTCTGTCATAGCTCTGTTTCAGGCACTGGGTAATGTCTTTGTGAATTCTATATGGGAGGGATTGTTGCAAGCAAGAAGAACTGTGCAGGCTGATGAAATACCAATGCGGTAAACATAGCCATAGTTAAAATCTGCCATCAGTTGCTACACCAGTATTACTAAGTAATATTATTGTGATGCAGACATCTTGAATCAGGCAAATGCAAGCAGTTCTTTAGTAAACCAAGACATGATGATCATATTTCAGTCAAGGAGAAGTTCATTCATGCAAAGGTATTGTTCTAGATCATTGATTTAATCCCTTCTGCTGTTGCTTTCAAATCTCTTTATGGTTAGAAATATTGTTGAACGAATCATTAGCAATGGATAGATCTGATAAGATGTCCACCTTTGCCTTGATTTATTTCTGCAAGTAGAAAAACTAATGTTCATGTTATCAAAGTAGTTGACACATTATTTAAGCAACCATCTAGCAGCAGTCACTTCTCTTTTAACCACGACTCATTATCCAAATTATAATCTTAGATGAGTTTATTTTATTGGACATGTCAATGGACTTAGCTTTTGATCCAACAGACTAACAGGAATGGAATTTGCAAAGCCAAGCATCAGTTTATTGGAATTAAATCACATTAGTCATGGAGTTTGTGAATGTGTTTAAAGCTACTTATATTATAACCAAAGAAACATTCTTCACTGCGAGCCAGCTAATAATGTCACATTTGGTCCACTCTGTATTCTGTTGTCATTTAGATGAAGACATCAACCACGTCTCAGTCAGTAATGCTTTTATATGTATATGACGCAACCACGACAAGTACACAAAAAACGACAAACTGATTCTTGTTCCAAAATAAATCTGATATCAGCCACAGGAATTGTTTTGTAACCAGCAAGTTAGTTCATCACTTAATAATTTATTGTTTGGTAACCAATTATAAAAAGATGGATTTATAAATAGATTTAAAATTGAAATTTTGTATAGCTGTCGACATTTAATTGTGCTATGTGGAGGTAATGATTAAAATGATGTGAAAGTTCACATCACATCAAATAGGTGGTTAAATCTGGCGTTGTCATGTATCTAAAATTTGAAATTTAAATTAGTTGATAAATAGAATTGGTTTTAATCTGTTGCCAAACATAGTGTATATGTTTGACCAAGGTATATGCGCAACGTAACATGGGGTACCTTGTCCATTGCAGTATGCAGAAAAACGCTTTGTACAAAAAATAAAGGACAGCAAGCATCCTCTGTCAGTTGCTGAACAGTTGTGGGAAAGTGTTCGCACGAATGACAAGAAAGCAGTATATCGCATAATTGTCACATTGGAAGCAGATATCAACGCAATTAATGGTTAAGGCATACTGAGTACTTAAGCAAATATAACAAGGTTCCATGAAGAAAAAAAAAAAAAAAATCCTGACAAAAACTTTCATGATGTAGATTATGGTACTTCAAGATCTCCTTGGACCCGGAAGGAGAAAATGAGGATCAAGTAATTAATGAAGGTTTTGATGGTTGTTCCCTGCTTCACCTAGCATGCCAAACTGCGGATATTGCCATGGTAGAGCTGCTCCTGCAGCATGGGGCAAATGTAAATGCATGTGATTTGAGGAATCAGACCCCACTCCATCACAGTATATTGAGGGGAAGAATTGGAATTGCAAAGTTGTTACTCACTAGGTAACTCTTTAACTTCAAAGTTTATTTGAAACATCTGCACATGCTAACTAGTCAAAACTTTTCGTCACTCCATATCGGGAATAGTACTGTCACTCACATATCAATTAATATTTGGAGGTGCAGAATGGTTTCTTGGCTTGTGAATTAGCAACGTATGACAAGCCTAATGGTGATACCGGATTTTGTACTATGAGGCTTTGTTATTCTTTTCTTGTTAATGCATCTCTAAGGAAATCAAAATATTAAGGAGACTTGCATAATTTGCAGATAATAATTGCAAACTGCAGTATCTGTGTTCATTTTGACTCATAAAGTTCTAATACAATCCATCCCCTTACATTTGCTTTTTGATCTCATACTGGTTTCAGGGGAGCAAATCCACAAGCTGTCGACAAGGAAGGTAAAACTCCTTTTCAGATCGCTGAAGAATCAGATATAGATGATGTTGAGCTCATCACTCTCTTGAAACATGCAAGCAGATACCATGGTAAGCGAACATGCTCATAGGTATACAGAAGAAATCCCAAACCTCAAAGATTTAAGTTACAGAGGGCTACTGAATCAAGTTAAGAAAAGTGGCTTTCCATCGAAACTGTACAACTTTAGATTGTGGTTTTTCCGATTTACATTCAGAAGCTGTTACACAAGGACTATAACATTAGGTGGTTTTCACAAATGAGAGTGCCTCCGGTGCTGTACATGTCCTCTATGTATTTATTGTCTGTACTTTCCTTGATGGCTAAAGTCTTCAGGGATGGCGTAGAATCAGCAGTTCTATGATTGTACAAAAACTATTTAGGTATCTGAGGAGATGAGATTTTACAGAAGTGTTTAATTAATGTAATGACAATCTGGCTTTGCCTGAGACTTGGTATTGCCGGATGGTATCTTGTTCATCACAATCTATGAGTCATGTTCTAACGTCTACCACTTACATAAACTTGGGCCATACAGGCCCGACAATTGACACCCAACAATAAAGGGTAGTTATTTATTTTTCATTGGTTGGTTTTAGTAGGGCCAGCCACTAGTAAGGTACTAGTGGCTGGCTCTAGATTATTACGACTCAAATCTGTATTTTATTTCCAAAGGTCTTCTAATGATGAACTTGACTCCTCCAAGGCCTGGAAGGTGCAGTATGTACTGGTCTGAAACTTGGAGAACCCATAGAACGTTCTCCCTTCACCCTAAACATCTAGGATAAGTTTGATATATGTAACTACAAAAACCATAAATAGTACCAACAGATAGAACTTTTTCCTTTTCCTAATCACTGGGCGAATTCTGTCTAATACATCAGATCAAACATGTGACTAAGCTTTCTGCTAATTGCAAGGCTAAAAGGACTTATAACTTCATTGATGATTTTGCCCGAATGAATGCAAGTTGTGCAACATGAGTAAGAAATGTGGAAAAAGAAGCTCGTGACTTGAATTTACTGTATGATAATCCATTCCAGAAGAACAGACACAAATGGGAATGCACAAGAGGGAAAAAGCAGGATCTAATTGCATACTTATCAAAGTGAATTGTTCAACTGCATAATCACATAATAATGACATGAACAATGAAAGACATATTTGCCAATTATTAAAAATAAAATAAAATAAAGATTGAGCAGACAGCTGTGACAGACCACCTGAATACGATGCGGAAAGCTACTTGAACATTTTCAATAGCAGGTAAAGAATCCATGGGAATTGTGTCTGCCTCAGTTCTGGAAGAGCTGATGCTAATTGCACTTCTGCAATTTGTTCATATTCCTGCAATCAAAATCCAAAACTACCTTGTGAAAAATTCAAGAGGAGAAAAGCAAGGGGCAACCTAGGCATCGATTTCTCATATAACTAGTGTGTCTGTGAGTGGGTGTGCATTTTCTTCAGCAGATGAGTCCTTTAATGTATTCATAGTGGTCACTGGTACATATATCAAGGAAAACTAATACAGTCGAGCACTTTAGCCTTGGAGATAAGCCAATGCACCTATAACAATAAGTTTATAATTTGTATAATTGAATGCCTAATTGAAATACTGTGTGGCAGATATAATCATGGAAATTTCCAGTGACATGTTGAATAGAATGCTGAAAATCATAAAAAACAAACAGAAATGTGCATAACAATTTGCCAAGGACGGTGACATGAATTCATGGACTTTGTCTTATATTAGGACAGATGAGATTTTCCGAAATTTTATTTTTTAAGATTAGCCTGATTCTAACAAAAAAAAAAAAAAAAGGAAAATTTATGAACACGGACAATTTTGACTGCCGGGAAAAAATTTTCAGTAGGAACATAACCTTTGTATTTCCTCTATCAACTACAGATATGCAAATGTAGTTCCAAGGTAAGAATAAATAATCAAAGAGATCTCGATTCAGCAGCCGCCCAGACATTAGCAGATTACAATCTGGATTAGAAGAGAACTTGGTGCAAGTAAAGCATACCATGTGATTCTCCAAAAATCACAAATAAATTCGACATGTTGAACCCAGAAATATGAAGTTGAGCTCCTTCATGACCATCTGTGAAGAATCTACAACCAAAAATAGAGTTGTAAAACATGTCAAATATAATTTGAATTCATTGTAACATCAAAAGTCAAAACCCAAGGAGCTCATCAAGTACTGAAGTCAGAGAGCAAGATGAGATGGTAGGTTAGCTACTAGAATTATTGTATGAGAAATTAAGGATATGGAATTGCAACTTGATTTGGATATCAAACTACTAAAATTTAGAGGATACACATTTAACACCACCATCCAAGAAGTAAATCAGGTATCACCATCAGCCATATCAACAAAACAAAGAAAGGAGGTCCAGAACAAGAAAGAAGACCAAAATTGCAACCTGGTCAAACTTGAGTAACCCCCATCCAACCAAATGCAAGAAAGGGGAGAAAAAACATAAAAACAAAAGATTTAGGGGGCAAAAAGAAGCAGAAAATGAAAATATCACATTTTGAAGTTTTCGATATATAGTTGAAAAGCTTACCCAAAAGGGAGCTTTAAACCACCAAGTGTTCAACTGATCTAGAAAGGAGAAGTTGGGCCACCTTAATGTGATGCAGCAATATACTCATAAATCCACTGAAGGAAACAGCACAAACAAGCTGTCTTTTCCATCTGCTTTCAAGCCAGACTTACAGCTGACAAGCAACTTCTGCAGCTGTTTGTCCAGAGAAGTCACTACTCTTCTCAGGATGCCCTATGTGATATTGACTTATTAATTCATCTAAACTCATGGAATTTGGTACCCAGCCAAACTCTATCATGATATCTTGAACTTTTGCTAGTTTTCCTACATGTCCCGATTGTTTCAAACTAAGAACCAAGGTACTGCATGTAGCAAGGCTTGGCTTATATCCTTGCTCTTTCAGTTTATCAAGTAATGACAGTAACTCTGAAATTTCAGCATCCCCACACAAGGCCGCTATCAATATCTCATTTACGTTTCTTTTTAATATTTCCTTGTTCAAAAGTTCATCCCAGATCTTAAAGGCTTTCTCGTAATTTCCTTCTTTAAAGTGTGCATTAACTATCAAAGTGTATGCTACTTCATCAATTTCAATACCCCGTCCCACTACGTCATCAAACAGAGCAAACAACTTGGGCCTGTCCCCCATTTTGTCATAACCATGTAAAAGGGATGAGTAAGTCACAATTGTTGGCGTCAGATTCCTCCTTCTCATCTCTAGAAGAAGCTCTTCAGCTTCTTTCATCATGCCCTTCTTGCAATTAGTATCAATTAAAATTGTAAAGGTTACATGATTAGGCATGATTTTTTTGTCAATCATGTCTTCTACCAACTCAACTGCTTCAGTCAATCTTCCTGACTTGCAAAACCCATCAATCAAAGAGTTGAAAGTAAGTACAGAAGCACTGCCGTCCTTCACCATTTCATGAAATATGGCCAATGCCTTCTCTATGTTTCCCAGCTTGCAACATCCATCCACAAGAGTGCTGTAAACATAACCATCTGGTTGGATC
>CAVNYN010234553.1:0-20911 GCA_963692815.1 Nyctanthes arbor-tristis
AGGAAAACCCCCTTCAATTCCATTTGATTTGATAAAGTCTCATTCAAAAACTTTCCAAAAGTTTTGATAAAAGACTTTCCACTCGGCATGTATAGATACACGTAATGTGAAGTTAAAATACATATGATTTGGATTTGAAATAAATGTTCATGCATGCCAGTTGTTTAGGAAGTTTTTTAACAAAATTTGTAGGAAGTTTTGAGAATTTTGGTGATTTGATATATATTCTCGTTATGGAAATGATATATTAACTGAAGATGTTTATCACATTATTATATGAGGATGATTGTGATCGTAGGAGACTTTTTCTATTTATACGTATTTCCGATTAATTATGTAATGAATAGGGTAATCGTGTAGTAGGTTAGAGAGCTCCCATAAGTTAGCTTGCAAAATTCATTAATCTTCAAATATTGTTATACCTCCGGTAATGGCACCCCAAAGCAGTAACCTCTCAAAATTCCGCTTCATTTGTGTTGTTTTGATTGCAATCTCTCTTTTAGAAGCTCAAATGCTCTAGTCGGCCTATGTGGTAGAGATTATGGGAACTGTATATTGTACCATTGACGACAAAAATGCTGACTTCAAGGGCGCCCCTGGTTTCTCATGTACGTTATCATCATATATATCCTGTCCAATTTTTAAGAAATTTTAAGCACTAGACATACAGTGTCGTACAACATGCCACGAGCACATCAGTATCCCCAGATCACATGTAGGCAAGCCACATCAGTCTCACTGTCATCTAGTGTAGCATGTCCCAACACACATCATATATATGTTTCAAATTATATTATTTCTCTAATATTTTATTGTTGAGAAGTGCCCGTCATGTGATTGATTGACGGGAGAGATCGGAAGAGTTCTTATATATATATATATATATATATATATTTTTTTACTTGGGCTCATTTCTTCTTTGTACAGATGCATCAGTGCAACTGTGGTGCCAAGGTTTTCGGATGGACGTGTATCGATCTTCTACAAGCGATGGAGGGTTTTTTACTATGGGAGTGATGTCCGAAGCGGTAGTAGCAGCGATGAGCAAAGGATTATGCAAACTAGTAGTCGTGACCCCGCTCTCCCAATGCAATCCAAGCCTGCCATCGACCGGTCGCCTGGTGTCCCGCCTGGTCGACCAAGGCAATGCCAATGTTCATGATTTTGTTCCTGGTGGTTTTGTTCTTGATCCAAAATACCTCCTACAATATTAATTAGCGCATAATGAACGTACCATGATTGCATGGTTCCATACTTTTCGGTCATTTTCTTTATGTTATCAAATAAGAATTGGATCTTTGTTCGTGTTATTGTTATATATAAAATAGAGTGTCTTGTTTAAATTTTTATGACCCTTGATTTGACACAATGGGAGAATTATAAAAATGACGGAGGGTAATTGTTTTTTATTTCATGAATTCCACTGATTTAACGGTCGATGATTCTGCTTCTCAAACTATTTGATAATGTAGTCCTACAACATTTAAATAGATACAACTAAATCACTCAACTATTATAAGTTATAACTTGATCCTTCATTTTTCAATAAGTTACAACTTGGTACCTAAACCTTTAGAAAGTTGTGTTTCAAATTCTTTTAAAGAACGTACTTTGTCCTCAAAGTTGAGTTTGTGTATTTTCAGTCTTCAAAATTTCTGAAAGTTGTATTTTTTATTTATTTTTTATTTTTTCTTTTGAGCAGAACAGAAAGTTGTATGTTGATCTCTTTAGTTTCGAATAGTTTCATCTTGTGATCCTTAAAGCTGGGAAAGCTATAGCTTGGCATGCTAATCTACACGAAGTTCACAAGTTGTATTAATAATAATATCACAAGCATCACTTGGGTTGTGTATCTGATTGTTTTGAAGCTAACCCTGAGTTTTTGGGTATTAAACAAGAGCTTAAAAAAAATATTCGGACACCGTGCTAAAAATATTTAAAACTAAAATATGTTGTTAGAAGGAGTCGAATACCCCCGATCTAACATCATACATAGTGCTATATGATCACGTTGTACTAGATCGAGGCTATTTAACTATGCGATAATTCAACGTGTTTCATGCCCATTTTGATTTTGCCAATTATGTTTGATTTGATGTACGGAAATTCTAATCAATATGGTGAACTTTATTAATGCGAACAATCATCTACAAATCATTTTCAAAGAAAACTGGAGAAGATGGAAAAAAATTTTGATCCATGCCCTCTGATGGACCCCGCGTCCACCAGTGATGATTACAATTCGTTTTTTTAACATTATAAATTATTACAGGGGTAACTGAGCACTAAACTTAAGGGTAATCAAAAACCTATTACTTGTCATTAGACCACATATAAGACCCATTTACATGTTATGGATCACATGGGTCTCGACTTGTCGTTACAAATCGTTTCTTCTTTTAAAAGAAGAAAAAAACACGTGAAATTGGAAATTTGTTCAATTGGTTTGAAATATTTACAAATGAACGGATTTCCTTATACAACTAGATTCACGTTGTACCGTTTACCAAAAGTGACGTAAAAATTAAGAAGGTAAGTGTTGCTTTTTCATTAAACCATATCATGCGTTTGGTTCCATTCATCAAAATGCAATAGTATACCGGTGGGGTTTAGGAGCGATTCACCCGACAAAAGAGGCCCATTATAAAGATACACCAGCACGTCATTGTTCTGGAGTGCCCAGGTGCATACCTAATTCCTTGATTTTCACGTAAATATTTATTCTGAAAAGTTGAAACGACAAATCCAAACCACACTGGACAAGTGAGAGAATATTCCATTTGCTTCTTTCACTCTCAATTTCTCTTCCCCTTTTATTTTTTTTCTATTTACTATTATTTATTACTCCTAAAAAATTAGGTTGTATTATTGAACGACTTTTGGCTACAAAAGCAAAATCTTTCATTTTCTCTCTCAAATCCAACATTGGGGGTGACAAATCCTTTTCTTTGTCCTATTTCACAATCATTTAAAGTGTGTCTTAAAAACATTTGGCCTCTGTTATAAAATATTAAAGAATGGATAAGAATAGAATTCAGTGGACAATAATAAAAACGAATTATATGCGAAATATATTTTGTTTTGTGCATGGAAAAAAATAAAAAAATTTAGTCAAAGCTATCACAGGTTTTTGTGCATGATTTGAACATGATGTCACGAGTCCTTTTACAAAACTAGATAAGGCTCCTTTATAAGCAGCTTTATCTATCTTCTTAAAAAATTTCATGATGTCACTACTCTAATTAGATAAACATTTTTTCTCCCAACTTCGTGTTTTCTAAAGACAATGTATTTTCTGGTTTTTGTGGTAGTCCTTTTCCCTTTTTCTTTAATCTTCTTTTTGAAAATTCAAACCTTAGTGATGAAGAAGGGTTGTGAGTAAACAACGCAAAATCACAAATGAGGTTAAATGTATTGCATTGCATTGATAAAATGCACTAATTAATGATTAGTGTTTTTTTCCCTCAAAATTTAGTTCTTTAGTTAACAAGTTTGAAAATCACTTTACATAATGGATAAGTTGAAAGGAAATCCCACTAAATATCTGCCTTATTTCTCCGAATATATTTTTAAAAAATGGCTTGGAATTGGGCACTAGAGGAAAAAAGTAAAGATTCTATCAAATGGATGAATCAAACGTACATAAAATATCTTTCTTTAGATACAACATGCATGATATATGAAAAGTTTAACACAAATAACGATGCTTTGCATTGAGAATTAAAATTATTTTGTTCTATTCAATTATGATCATATTTTATACATGCACAATATAATTGAGTCATGCCACCCAAGTTTTTTTCTTTTTCATATCTATGTTAGGTTTTGCAATTTGCATATTGGATATTGTTAAGATATTATTATCATCATCATCATCATTATATACATATTTTTGAATGTAATGATGAGAATGTCCAAAAGGGGATTTGCACTATAAACTTAAGGGATGAAAACAAATGCAAATGGACCACTTAAGGGTTGGAGGAGGGTAATACTAGTTTGACAAAGCCCAACATCGGATTGCACTGCTTGCTAATAAATAAATTATTATTATTATTATTATTATTATTTTAGAGAAATAGCTATGAAAATATTGAGGGTGAAAAATGACAGCAAAGTTGGTCCCCATTTCTGTACCGTTCGTACAAATTTTGAGTGCTACGTACCACCGGAAAATATATGTCATGTGTTTCTCTTAAAAGAGATAAGATATGTATCAACTTCGAATCAAGAATGGAGCTTATATAGCTCATTCGTTATCTTTTTCGAAAATGGTGATATAACCAATTTTATGGTCCAATTTTAATAAAAGAATAAATTGTGATTTTGATTATTCTTTGGATTTATATTATTGTTGTTGTTCTTATTATATCAATCTCAAAAAGATAGTCTTATTTTTCACATAGATTAGAAAAGTTTATTTAATAATGTTGGAAAAGAATATCATTTTTCTATTATACTATTTATTTATTAATTATTTCACTTTAATAATTCTATTTTTTTATAACTATACACATTAAATAAAGGCATATAAAAGAAATATTAACGTTAAGGGGAAAAATGTAAAGGGAAAACAACTAAAGGGAAAAAATAGGGGGAAAAGGCTATTCTCAAATAATGTATATGGGGAAAATCGAGTGATTATAGTGTTAGAGGATTTTGTTTATTTTTTAAAATTTTTTTACAAATTATTTTGTTATTATTTTTTATCATATAATTTATATTCAATATTTTTACAAAATATTATTTTTTTAAATTTATTATATATTTTTTTGAAGGAAGAAAGTGGAGGGTGGAAGGTAAAAGAATTTAGACCCTCTTTTACCTCCTAACCCCTCTCCAAAAAAAGGAAAAAAAAAAAAGAAGAAGAGACTCCCCTCCCTTTCTTTATACATTAATTGGTTTTGTTAAGAGAAAAAACCCAAAATATGACATTAATCTTGCTTTAAGAGAAATAATTGTCAACTACTTTTTAAAAAAGAAACTGAATCATATTTGAGACGGACGGGAAAAAAAAACTAGATTACCTTTTTAGAACGAAAATAGTATTTTGATTAAGTAATTATTATTGACATTGATTTTCTTCGTACTCAAATATATATATATATATATGGCCATTTCTCATATGATTTGATGGTATTTAAGTAAGTAGGTTTCTCATATTGGGGATTCAATCACCCCTTTTCAATCTCTTTACAAAAAAAGGGGCAACTATAAAGCTAACAATGTATATTGCAATTCAAATAAGTGTTACAGTAGTTAAGTATTCACGTTTCAAAGATCTCATATTCGAATCACTCTTACATTTCCCCTCAGCTAAAACAGTGACCAAATAAAAAATAAGTAAAAAGATGTGCGAGTTAGAAGATCCAATTATTTTCAATTATGACCGCAGTATATTTAATATGAAAAGTAACAAGAAACAATTCACTATTTTTGGTCGAGTAGTGTATGGCACCATACGGCCATATGATGTGCATTAGTGCATGCTATATGGGAAATTGTCACATGGTTATATGATACCATATAATGTCATACATATGCTGTTAAGTCGTTTTAAAATAATTCTATAAATTTCTAGCACTCATATAGAGTTCAATTATATTGAGCCTGTTGTTACATGTTAAGCCTACGTGTAAATGTGGTGAATAGTACATGTCTACCACATTAGCACCACGTGTGCAGTCTCAACCCGTTTACTGTCCACGTGGCACTGACATAGTGGACACATGGTTGTTGTGTCAGCTCTATAAAAAAATTTCCATATTACATGAATGTCATTATGACACTCATATGAGTAATATGCTTGCGTATATACACATCACATTGCGTATATGCAGCCACATCGCCATAAAAATGGCAGTACTTGAAAATTTTCCCATTTTCAAAACCCTAGTAACTGGAGTATTTTTTTTTCTAATCCTTATTAACTGCTGTATTTTAACTGTGTGTGTGGTGGTCTTAGAATATTTGAAGGTATATTAAACATATATTTGGTGGTTTAAGTATATTTGGCCGTAACATTAAACATATATATTTGCTAAACAGAAAAATCTATCAAAAGTCAAAACATCAAAGTTATGTTAAAAAACTAAGGACATGCTCTATTCATAGTGTTTTTTTGTTTTGTGATGATTAGTTCAATTCAATAATGATGATAGCAACAACAAACTCCTTGTCTTTAACGTATGTCGATAAATGGAGAATTACAATTATGATAAGGGTAAGATGAATGAAGAGTAAGGAACCAGAAGGCACTGAAGATGGGGTAAATTAACTTCGGTGAAATGAAAAAACAGAGATAAAACTAAGACTAGAGTAGTCAAAGCGAGAATTTATACATACGTAGGTCAAGACTAAAAAAATATACGAGTAATGTGATAAAAAAATGAAAATCAAAGTAATTGACAGACATGCCAAATTAAGGGTATTTCGATTAAAGCCCAAATTAGTTGCTTCACACTACTTTTTCTCTTTCTCAAGAGCAAAAACTTCACTTTCAATTTTTATGTTCTTTTGTTCCTCATTTTTTACATTACAAACCGGCAAATTGGCTGGAGACAATGAATTGTGTGATTGATAACAAAAGTCAAATGTTTTAAAATGCATGCTAAGACTATGGTACAATGAATGAATTCCAACAAAGATTCCATGTCTCGTGGGACGGGCGGCTTTTTGACGAGATTTTAAAGAATATTGGTGCATGTGTGCACGTTTACCGACTATTCTGTGGAGCACGTAATGGAGATGTTTAACCTCGCTTTCACAAATCAATTCTATTATTTCTATTTAAAAAGAGAAATCAATTTTATAGAAATAAATGTTAGAGATTTATGTAGTACAATCGAGTCTCATAAAATATATAGATGTAATCTGTTTTACCAAATTTTATTTTTAAAAATAAATAGTTTGTGACTTATAAACTAAACGATAACTGTGTTTTGAGTAGCAATATGAAGATTGATGCAGTAAAACACATGGCCAATCTGGCCTTTCTCAATTATGGGTGGCGTCCATCTCGCTGGATCATGTTCATGCTCAGCTTGAGCTCGTTTGGAGGCGTGAATGAGCGCGTGGCTCACCCAACTTGGTGGGTTTTTGGTTGGAAGAGTGCGCGCAGCTCAATGGTTGTGCCATAATTGTTTCCTTTTTTCTCCTTGTTGGGTTCCTTTTGGTAGGTGAGAGGTGCTCGCTGAGCTACTTAGGCTCAGTGCTTGTCAACTAGCTAGTTTCCTTGGTGAGTCGAGTCTGAGCGGCTTACCTGTTCCAGTGTATGGGCTCATGAGCTGCTTTGCCAAATTTATTTTTAATTGTTCTAAGACAAAGATGTCCGACCTACTTTGTAGACATGTATATGTTTGTTAATGCGTCATTTTCGGAAGGAATTGGGGTTTTAGAGGAATTTCCAATGCCAATTAGACAAAGAAAATTGTCAAAGAAATGAATATGTCGCAAGATTCTATTGAAGATGGGGCGGGCCAGGCTTACATCATAATTTCGCTTTCATTTCATGTCTTAAAATGGGTCTTTTACTAATAATCATTCATTTATTTGGACTAATTGTTAAGGTCCCCCATTGTTTTGGAAACATAATCATTCCAACTAATGGACAAAACTTGTCACGTACGATCGAATAATATTAACAATTGTTACACGTGGCAGATTAACAACACTATAACAAGAGACAAAATATTCATATTAGTTTGCATTACTAGATTTTTACATTTTTGGACAAGGAGAAAAGTGACTAGGCAATTCTTCGTATCCCTTGTCCAAATGGGTACATTCCTGCCACCCCAAAAATTCTTCCGGTCGATGTCTTCGCATATAAAGTACAATGTCTATATTATTTTTTTATCGATGTTAATTCTAGTTCATTTACTTTTATAAAATCTAGTTAAGAATTCGAGCTTAGTGACTCTCATTGTGTGACCAGTGGTGGCTAGGTACAAGCTTTAAACTTGAATTAAGTTGTCACATGGTTGACTTGTAATCACTATTGATTAGATAATGTATTTCAACTAAATGATTTTTTTTTTTTGACAGAATTTCAACTTAATGATAGATATGCTTGAAGAATGTAAAAATGGTATGCGGAATTTATAAAAGAACAATGCAATTTGTCTATATTGAAGACTGTCTTCAATTTAGTTGGTATTTTATTGTTGAATATTGAATATGTACATATATTCATGTATTGATGATTATCCACTCATCTTCAAATATTAAAATACTTATTAGACTGAAAATTGATTTTAACTTTAGATAAATAGCACTACTCGTAAGATAAATTAATTACTGAGATATAAAAAATTGGATGAGTGTAAAACATTCATTTTCCTATTTTACCCCTATACTTTTTTTGTTTGTCAAAAAAGTCCCCATGAATATCACTTGTGAGAACCATTAACTATTTGAATGAATGTCCTTAACTATTTAATGAGCCATTAACTATTTTAATGTTCTTTTTAGCTATTGCTATAAATTCTTGACTTTGTGAGTATAAGATCCATACTTATATTGTATTTTTGTTCTAATTATTCCTTAAGTATTACAATCTTTATCATAGTGATAAATTTGATTTTACAATATAGATGCTTATGATTTCCCCTATTATGGTTGCATGCAGTAATGTTTTTTAACATTACAATATTTAAAACGATGATATTGTCCATGGATAAATCACTTTATAGATGGAATTTGATTTTTTTTTTACGATTTTGCCACGTGTGCTTGAGTAGAAGATTTTAGTGATTATTCACCTTTTTAATTTTGAATATGGTTACATAATGTCAAGGTTACTGAGCTTTTTTTTTTTTTTTTACTTTTTTCATATTTTCTTAATATTTTTCATCAATGGTTAAAATTTATATAATTTGTAACTTTTCACTTTCCAACTAATAATTATAGAAATAAAATAATTTTCACTTGATAGAGATAAAAAAAAGTATTAGTTCTTAAATTATAAGTTATAAATCGCGTGCAGGGCATGTGTTATTGTGTTTAATACTAGTATAGAAAAATTTGCACCGTGATGCAGTTTGATTGCACATGAATTTCTTCTCAATATAATCCCAAAGAAACCAAATTTAGGATTTTAGCAAAGATGCCATCAAACTATATGGATTTTGGCAATATGACTCTTATTAGATGTACCTAATTGCCATTCACTTATAAAATTCAATACAAGATTGACACACAGACACAAAAGAGGGGGAAAGAGAAAATGAAAGAGAAGAATGTTTACTCAGAATAAATTTTTAGCACTATGAGTATCATTGTGGCTGCATGTAGCATTCCCACATGGGCATTTATGACTGTATGTATGTACATATGCAGCTGCTTCGTCATGTTATGATATGAATGTTAGAAAGTTTTCAAGTTTCTTGCTGAGATATATTTTCTTAAGAATTTTCAAGCACTAGACATTCAAATTCTTTGAAGGAAATACTTGTAAATTGTAATGAATTTTAGCACAATGCAAAATTCTCCTAGATATCCTTTTTTTTTATTTTTTTGCCCCAAATACCTCGTTAGATGGAGAACAAAGCCGAAGACAATTTGAAATATTTTTCTAATGGACATTCTATTGTTAGAGTCTGGATCATCATAACACATGATATTGAGACTTGGTTGTAAGAGGTAACTTGTAGTCATATTAGTGTTTTATAAACTACACCCAAGAGCCAAAGAGGGCAGAGCAAAAAAAAAAAAAAAACAATAATGATATATAAGAAAACACCTTTTTTTTTTTTGCCCTTGGAAAAAAATATTTGATCCAAAAATGGAAAACAAAAATCCAATAATTCATCCTCGTCATTTTTTTTTTCTTTTTCACCTTTCCCTCGTTCAAGAAATAGCCACCCAAAGAGCAGGCTTCCAACTATTCTCTTGCCCACCTTCCTTGCACCTACTGCTCAACCTTTGAAATTCCATTCCCCTTTCAACATCCACAGCCTGTCCGATTCTCACATCAAATTCTGCATCGTCATTATTATCGTTATTATCCTCCTCTTTTGATTCTGATTTTACTTCATAATTTTCTATTTTTCCTCCGTCAATGGCGTCCCTTTCAATCAATTCTTCTTCTTCTTCTTCCACTTCACTCTCACATTCCTCATTTTCTTCCTCCTCTTCTTCATGGGTCGTTTGTGGGTCAAATTCTGTGGCTGTGTCACAATCTTGTAAAAAGCTTAGTCTCAGCCGGCCATCGCTTCTTTCTGCTTGAAGATAAGTGGGCTTAAATGGGGTTTCCACTGCTTCAATTATTAGCCTGCCGCCTTCCCGGTGCGGCCGGACTTGCAGGGAATTTGAGCCGCCGCTTATGGTTGTCAACGGCGGCGGAAAATTACGAGCAGAATTTGCTACCTTGTTGAGACTTCTTGATCCCTGCTTTTGTCTTTGCGGTTCATTCTGGTATGAGCTGTAACTATTTGTGAAAATGCTGCAATCAGAAATATCAGTACCTGTCTCGCTTCCAAGATTCTCAGTACATAAATCCAGGCTTATTTTCTCACTTCTTTTTGGAAAAAGTGACTTTCTTTCAAAGGGATAAATATACTGGGCATCTTGTTTTGCTGACAGGTTTTGAAGAGAATTCCAGCAATTTGTTTCAAGATTTTCTTCAACCACATCAGCGGTGGTGGGCGGCGCCGCCACTTTCAGCTTCAAGCTTGCTATTTCTGTCTGCTCGAAACATGATATTCGATTCTGACACACTACGGTTGACATGGTAGTCCTAAAAGATAGAAAATTTCAAGAAACTTTAAGATCCCACAAGAATTCTATGCAAGATGTTCAAGAATTCAAGGAAAAGAAGAAGATTTTCTTGAAATTTTAGAAGATAAAAGATGATAGAGAGTGTGGTAGTAGATGGAGAAGCTGATTGAAAGAAGGACAAGCGAAGGGTTATGTGCCAATGTTTAGCACCCAAAAGTGCTATTTATATCTTGTTTCTGTTGGGCGGGTGGATAGGGGGTGGGGTGCCGTTTGAACCACTTGAATTGTACATGTATTAAAGTGCCACACCCACTAGGAAAAGGAAATATATATATATATATATAATGGGTTTTGAGTGAAAGGAAACACTCCGCGTTGGGTACAAATTGATTTTCCTTTCATTACCTCTTGTGGATAAAAATGTGTTGATTGAGGATGTGCATGTGTAGTATGACGAGCGTCGGCCATATGAGAGCGATGTGCGAATATATTTTTTTTAGAGTTTCTTTCCGTCTACGAAAAAAATTATAGTTCAGGTTTTCAATCTCTTCAAAATTGTATTTGAGTTCTTCTTACTTTTTTCAACAACAAAATTCTTAACCTTCCATTAAATCAAATGGAGATCTTCGAAAGGAATCATCTAGGGGTCGTGCGATGTGCGGTTGCCTAACTAAAGTCTAGGGTTCTATTCCAAAAACATGAAACGTGTTGAGGATTTAGTTGCATTTTCTGCAATAAAATTGAAGACCTAGCAGAAAAATTTTCTTCAAACAAAATACGCATATAATTCTTATATTCTTTAGTGACATATGAGTTCATACACTGGGTAAGATAGTTCGGCATGGTATCACATTGAAACGTGAGAATAGAATGTATGGAAACACCATTATTGTTAGTAATGGTCCAAATTGGAAAATTATTGTCCCTTGGGTGGGCATAGTGTTTATTGTCTAGGAAACATTATAATTTAGGATTTATTAAAATTTCCTTAAGTTGATATTAATTCTCATAGTCAAAATCCAAATCCAAATTGGATGGCATTTTTCAGCAAGAATCATGATAGCCCGCAATGTTTGAAATATTTAGGTATATTGTTACTTTTTATGGCCATCAAAGTACATTGACCAAACTATCCACTCCCCTTCCCTGAATGTTCAAATTATAGTAAAGCAGGGACGTGGGCGTTTACGTCATTTGCTAAAAGCGCGGTTCAATAACGATGGGAACTATCAATATCCATAGAGTTGGGGGGTTTTGATTAATTAGTTTATTAATGATATTAGTATTATTTAAATTTAAACTTGTTTAGATGTGTTAAATTTAATCATAAATAAATTAACCTAACCCCAGCTGTAATTGTATAATTTCCAACTCCTTATTACTTGTCCGATGGCCCCAGTTAAATCCTAAATATGTTCGGTTGATCGTTATTAAATGTTCTCTAATACTAGTCTTTATATTCTTTTATAATACTATCTTTATAATATGATTCAATAAAAAGTTAACATACACCCCCTCCCACTATCACAGCCTCATAGGTCTCATTTCTATTTTATCACATCATCCGTTGCTATCATAGTAGTACTGACATATGATGTTAGGAAAATTTTACATCCATTATATATGTCCAGCAATTTACTGTGAGAAATGAAAAGACCAGGATTAGACACCTAGCAAATATATTCTATATTTTTGACAAGTAGATAATTTATCACTAATAATCTCCTAGTTCCGATCTCCCGATGTGTGCCATCTGGCACACAACATGTGAGTTCTCAATAAAACGCATTCCACTTAGAATCCACATGGGGGTTCCTAATGTGACGCATCACATAGATGTCTAACAGTTTAGCAAGAGATCTTTTCAAATAATCTCTTTCACATTCTCATAGCATATTATTTGACGGAAAATTTAACTCTTCCATTTATCATACTCAACATTCTTCATTGCTTGCTTTTCTAAGCTCTTCCTCTAAGTCTCTCTCAACTACGGGAAGAATGTTGTGGGAAATCATTTTTCTAGTAGGAAATACAATAAAACCCCTTAATTAATTAGGATAGTAATGTTTATCCCAAGCAAAAAAAAAAAAAAAAAAAGGAGGAATGTAATGAGATCATCATCCACCAAGCAACCTTTTATGTTTGTCGGCTAGGTGTTAACCTATGACATCAATCCCTTTTGCCTTTTCATTATCGAAATTTCATGAAAAGAAACTTTGTTTGCTTCATCCATGTGAGTAGACAACAAATGACCTAACCATAATTGTTAAGGGTTAATTGCGAATAAAAAGAAAAAAAATAAGAAAGTAAAAGGAAAAAAAAAATCAGGTCTAACGTATACCCTTTTTGTCTTTTAACTTTTATTTTGCCTTCAAAATCTAATGACTAATGCACCCCCAATAATCCCATTAAAAAAAACCTCAACAACAACAATAATAACAACAGCAGTAACAACTAATCACTAAGCTTAGCTGGCTATGGAACTTCTCTTTCAACTTTAAGGACAACAGATTTCTGCTTTACCTACGTTTTGATTATTGATGCATGCAATGCAGCAGGAAAATTCGCCTCACAAATTAACATTTATGTTGACAAACAACAAATTCAAGGGATTAAAAATTAGCCTGTAAAAACTATATATGTCACATTTTGATATACTTAATTAAAAATAAATTTGATATGAGCTTAATAGAACATGTAACAAATTACGATTATGGATATATACAAAATCATAAAAATCGTGCTAACAGATGCCCAGTTATTATCCATAATGATAAACAGAAGCTTGAAGAAACTTTATTATTATTATTATTATTATAGAAAAAGCATAAATTTGGTTCTACTGTGCCAAATTGCATGCCAACTGTCAGTTGAGGAGATAAGGGAACTCCCTGTCAGAAAATGAATGGAGGATTCTGAAGTCATCTGATCAGAATCAGATATTGCTTTCAACTTGCAAACATTTTAGGAAACATTAAAATGGAATATGAATAAATGATATTGTATATGTGACATATTTGTATTGGATAATAAAAAAGTAACTATATAATCATCACTCAATAAATATGTGTCACATGATAATGTCATCTACTAATGTCTCATTTTCATGTCTCGGCCCTAGAATCGCTCTTCAACTTGTACATCATCAGATCAAATTTATCAAGGGGAAAAAAAGAGAAACAATTTGATTAATTCATTGCGAGATGAGCGGTTGACCATAGCAACAAATAAAGATTGATTACAAGTAGTTTTGAGAGTCAATATCAGTTAGTCACACCATATTGAAGTGATGGAAACAACTAAGACGAAATAGAAAATAGAACGTCAATAAATTATTTATGTATCATTGTAAGAATCTAGTACAACGGACAAGAATATGATAGCAGGTATGGTATAATAGACATAACAAAATATGTACCATTTCTTTGCCCGAGAAAAAGTGGCAAGCCTTCCATGCATCCTACACTGTCGGCCGGCCTTTCTAAGGTTCCGGCATTGGTAAAATATTCTTGATGATTTTTCATATATGATGATAACGAATCTATCAACTTGACATTTTTATGAAGAACGACCCAAATGTATGGAGGCTGTTCAAAAAGGCCTCCACTACAATATTTGTGGGTTTTCATAAAAACACCCTAAAAATTTTGAGTTCCGATCTGAACTTTCTTAAAAAATAGTTTATTATTAGAAATTGGAAAATGTGCGTTGGATTGTATTTGAAATAAGCTAATTTAAAATTTTTATGAATAGAAGAGGTCACGAAAAATGCCACAAGACCAGAAAAGCCTTCAAAACATTTTCGAGTATTTAAGAGAGACCACATATGACTTTCTCTCTTTAAAAAATTCTTTAAAGTTTCTGCCAAAAACAAAGTAAAATGCTTAGTAAGAAAGCTACTTATAAAAGCTATTCAAATAAAAGGCACATGGTCCTAAGAAGACAGCATATGCTAATTAACAAATTAATGATCCCATTAACCTTTGGTAACTCCAAACGAACATGCTTTTCATAATGTAATGAATTAATTTATCAGTTACTTAAGTCCAAAACGTAGATTAGGTCAGGCCACTTACATTACTTTCACATGAAAAACTCTCTCTTTGTGCTCGTAATTATGTTAATTAATTCGTAATTAGTGCCGGCTTACTAATCAACTTTTCATCATTTATTATTTATATATCGATCGAAAAGAATGATGACGTTCAAAAACTTCCCGAAAGTTATGTTACAAGCGTAGGTAGTAAAAAGCAATTTTTAGTACTCAGAAAACGGCTTTGAACATGCATGTTTGGTAAATTTCTTAAAGTACTTTCTGTAGCTATGCCTTAAAAATTTTCAAGCCAAGGTCGGCCTGTTGCTTATATCAAGAAGCACTTTTACAAGAAATTGCAACAAAAGTTATTTCAAGCAGACTGGCATCTAGAGATCAATATTGATCCTAGTAGTTTATTCAATGTCCACTTATATTATGTCAAGAAGTAAGAGATATTTTACTTTTGAGTGGATGTACGTCGTTATTAACAAAGTAAACAATGTTGTTAGTAGTATTATTTGTTTTTATTGCTGAATATGCAATTAGCTATGACGAGATTTGTTGACTATTAAGTCACTTTCCACATTGTTGAATGAAATCACTGAGGTCGTATCGCAGCACATTTCTCATTTTCATTTCCATCCAACTTCATATATATTTTTCCATAATTGTGTGTAAACTCTACATTAAATGCAAAACTTATTAATTTTGCCTAAGTATCAATATCAAATTCTTTAGTTCTTGCTTGAAACGAAGTTAATTAAAAAAGAAGAAGAAGAAGAAGGAACAACATGGAAGAAATGATACTTTAACGGAGACTACGTCATATTCGCTTATCCTTTATTGATTGTAAAAAGTTGGCATTTTAGTATTTTTTTATTTGATTTTATTTTTATATAATTAGTTAAAATAATAATAATATAATAATTAACAACAAAGACACCAGAATCCACGTTGATGGCTTACAAAAGCACGCCTTTTGACCTACATTTTTTTGTCTACCGCTTTTGCCTTTCTATTATTAGCAGGGTGGTTCTAATATTTTATGCAAAATTCAGCGAAGTCTATGCCACCATGTATTCACAAAACTAGTCACATTAGATTTTTTGGTCCAATCCCATTTTATCGTCCAATACTTGGAGAAAGATTCAAACCCATCTTGATATTACAATTTAATTTTTCTATACATATACTGTTAGACTTAAACGATAATTAATTCATTCATGCACGAGTTTATGGTTCTTCCGGGGCCAACTAAGTCTTTCGTCTGAGTATTTTAAAAGTGTTTAATGAATGTTGAAGTTCTGTCTTAATTAAGTCGCAGAGGGTTGATTCATCTTTCCATACCGACTTGACATGATATTAATTAGTTATGGAATATATGACCTTTCGTGCATTTCAAGCGAGATATTCTTAACCCATTAGCTCGGGGATTATGCGGCTACATGTAAAATAATTTGAAGATAACTTTTACATAAACGGATAGTTCTCCCTTTTTACGTATGCTAGGGAATAAATCGTACAAATTACTCAAAAGTAAACAGACAAACAGAATATATACTTGGAACCTAGATTTCCACGAGTCGTATGATAGGAATCACCAAGCATGAGGCAGACAAACCTGCCAAGTGAGTGATAGATCATTAGTTACTGGAACTATGTAATTTTAATCAATTATAAATCAAATCGATCACGCAATAGTCAATACACGAACATGGGCACCAAGACTACTAATTTTGTTTACCCGCTCACTGTGGACGGGATTACACCGCTTATTTCTGACGTAGAGTAACATGGTCGGATGTGGCACACACATGACCGCCATGTGTGTCGGCTATGTGTGTGATTCGTCAAAAGTGAACGGTGTAACCCTGCCCACAGTGAGTGGGTGAACATTACTCCGAAGATTACCTTTTAGATTTGGGAGTTGAAGTATATGTGCTGGTTATGCCTTTAATATGTCTTGAAAGATGGTGTCTGGTAAGAGTAGATTAACTTTAAAATCTGTGTACTCATTTTTTAGGTCGTAGGCGACATTGTTAGCCTAAAGATAGTCGAAGGGGTAGTCGAAACATTATTATTATTTATTTATCAATGTGTAAAAAAAGTTATTTATTATTCCTTTTTCCCAAATTTAGGGTTGGGCGAGGATCGAGGTTGCCACCCCCAGCTCTGCCACTAGCCATAGGAGAGATTGCTTATTGGAGTTTATTAGACTCTAATACCATATTAAGATTTGAAGTTTTGTTTCAAAAGATCGACCTTTTTAGGATGACTACGTAACCCAAATACTTATTATCTATTTTACAATTCTTCAACATGAGATTTATCCAATATAACGTATGGTTAGATATACAATATGTAAAATTAGATGAGTTCAAGGGATTATGAACTTTAGTTTTCATTCCAGTAATAATCGAATTAAAAAAATTTATAGTTTGCTCTTAACTAGTTGTATATATTCGTGTAAGATGGGGACGCAAACATAATAGAATATTTGGATTTGCAACATGTATATCCCCAATTTTTGAAAAAGAGAGATGGATTGGATTATTGATTTCATATATGTGGTAAAAATGTAAATTTATAAAAGATTACTGCACTGTTTAATATGTTCTGAAACTATAGGGTGCTCTTTTCATAGGAGAATAATAGTTGAGAAAGTTAAAACTAGTTTAATACGCGGTAAAATCTGAGTTTATAAAAGATTCAATTGCTCTACTTAAGTTTTAATATTGTTTTGAGACGGGATATTAATTTCTTTAATGATATGATACTATTCTAGTACTTGATATGAATGGCAATCGAGATAAGATGCAACATGCTCGACTAAGTACAAGATATGCATGCAAGATCTCTTCTTTCCAAAATTTGGTAAAGTCAGTTGCAACGTGAAATAGCAGATATTGGTCCGCAGCTATCCGTCTGCATGTAGTTTTCTGGTAAAGAAACATGACGCCAGCCACAAGATAGATGGGCTTTGTCGAACTATTGCGATAATGTGCAAGGAATCTAACACTCGCATGCTCAGACGATGGTCGAAGGGGTAGTTGAAACTTAACGACATCTAGCTAAGACATTAATTTTTTAAAAATTTTTAGACAAAAAGAAATGGATTTTTTCAAAAACAAGGGTAGCCAGGGATCGGAGAGACTACCCCTAAATCTCCATGCATCTGACTTATCTCGACCTAGTGCATGTCTTCTACACCTAGAAGGGACCTATGATCTCGTCCACAACACACAAAACATGTCTACTTGTATTTCAAGAAGACAAACTATTGATGATAGGGACAAAGCGAATAAAGGCAAGCACTAAAAATGAATTGTTTATCGTTTCACTCCTTTATAACTTGTCGATGAATTGCGGCAAACAAACTCAAATTTTATGGTCTTTTAAATGTGTGATAACACAATTGATTTAGAATTCAACTGAACCAGAACGTAATCAAGATCAATTTGAATGCTAAAATCAAGTTGTTATTAGATTCAACTTTCATTAATCGGACTCAATTAAATTGAGCTGGGTTCAGCCCAGACTCGACCTCGACCTTACCCAACCAATGGCCAGCCTTGCTTTGAGATTGAAGGTTGAACAACAGTAATAACAATATTAATTAATTCCGATCTTTTTCATTGAATGAGAGTGAAGACCATGTGGATTCTTAAAATATATAATAATTTGGTTGTATGAGGTTCTTTTCCTTTTTAAATACCTCTTTTTCCCCCTTGAACAGTTTTTTTGAAAAAATAGACTATGGGCCTTTTCTAGTGGCCTTTACTTCTGGACCTGTTACAACTGGACTAACTTGTTGGGCCTTACTAGTAATTAGGCCGTAATAAAATGTGAAATTAGTTGATACACACTCATTAACTTTTGTAATTAAAAAAATACTTATTTTAATTTTTAATTGACAAATTATAAATGTTGAGTTATTTTGTTTGAAAGAATACGGTTAGTATAATAAATTACAATTGAGAGTGTAATAAGTATTTTTACAATTTATTTCCAATAACTATTCCCACGACCAAAATAGTTACAATTAAGAGTATTTTTTCAATTTATTACAAATGTAACAATTTTGGTCTTGAGAGTAGTTATTGCAAATAAATTACAAAAATACTTATTACTCAATTGTAATTTGTTACACTGACCGTATTCTTCCAAATAAAATGACCCAACATTTGTAATTTGTCAATTAAAAATTAAAATAAGTATTTTTCTAATTACAAGAATCAATGAGTGTATATTAGCTAATTTTCACTAATTTTTTTATTTCCCAATTTTACTGTGCATATTTTTTCCCCTAAAAATACTTTTTTATTGGATTTTGTATTATTATTAGTTTATTTATTATTTTAATTATTATCAATCATCATTTTCCAAACCCTAATAATTTGATGAGATCTATTTTTCTCTCTCAGATCGATCGATCGATCACACACACACACACACAACACATCACACACACACACGATCTCTCTCTCTCTCTCTCTCTCTCTCTCTCTCTCTCTCCCCCCTCCCTCCTTCCATGTGTGTGTCTGTGTCCGTTTTCAATGTTTCTAGTAATGATGGTGTGTGAAATTTTCATCAGCGGCGTCTATGTCGGCTTTAACTCCTATTTTCGTTGAAGTCTAACAATCGGAATCTACAATCTTTTTTTTTCAAAGTTCACGTTTCTTCAATTTCTCTTCATTCAAATATGTCCATGATCTAGCATCTAAAAATTGAAGATCTGAATAATTTGATCAATACCTACACTTATTAAAACATCTTTGTGAATGATTTTCCAGTTCGATATTTCTATAATATAATTATTATAGTGATTCAACACTAGCAACAAATCTTATAGACTAAATACAGCATTCACGTTTGCCTTTTTGTTCTTTTCTCTTTTCTTTTTTTTCTTGACGGGCTCGCCAGAATCTATATGTGTAATATAAGTATTGTTATGTGTGTAATGTCTATAACAATCTATGTTATTTGTGTAACAATATCTGTTATGTGTGTAACAGGACTTGTTAGTTTGTAATAATCGATGTTGTTAAACAATCGACGTTGTTGTTCTGACAATGCCTGCTATCTTTGTAATAATCTATATTATGTGCATTACAAGGTTCGTTATGTGTGTATAAAATATATGTTATGAAACATTGTGTGCTATGTGTGTAATAATCTATGTTAAGTGAATTATATGTTTCACTGTACATGTGACAAGCTATGTTATGTATGTTTCCGATCTGATAGAATTTTTGTAGAGAAAGAGATCAAAGCAAGGGAAGAAGTAGATTAATTTAGAGAGAATGAGATGAGAAAGAGATCAAAGCAAGGGAAGAAGTAGATTAATTTAGAGAGAATGAGATCAATATGGGAATGGATAATTCTTTTCATAATCTTCAACATATTGAATACAAAAATGCAAGACTTCAATATAAAGACGAGCAAATAACCCATTAAGCTAAAATCTAGGGAAACAATAACAATCATATACAGTTGAATAAATTGAAACGTGTCCACTACCTAGTATAACCAAGTCAATAACAAACCACATTTAATCCATGCAAACATCCACCTAAGATAAACATAAGACAATGACCATATCGTTCCACCCTTTTTAAAGATCCTTAACCGTAAGGATCGCTTTCCCATGTTCATAATCATTTTGACTTCTCAATGATGCAATAGACGTGTGCTCTTCCGATCTCATAATAATTTTGACTTCTCAATGATGCAATAATCATCTGACTTAGTCATGCTGCTATGCCCATTCTTTTCTGAATGTGTGTGGCTGAAAGATCAACATAGAGATCTTAAAGGTTCATCTTCAGATATACTTTTTTTTTTTGACAAAGCTTAATTTCTTCAAGCCAAGAGCAATTGATGAAAGAGCTGTGGATGAAGTGTTGCTGTACCAAAACGGATTGTAGATGACCATTTCATCTGTTGGCATTTTGATTGGCCCATGGACTATAAAAATAGGTTTCTCATCAAAGATGGGAGGATCGTCATAGAGACAATCGTCTTCATCAAGTTGCTTGGGAAACGGAGAACCTTCAGCTGCCAAAGCCTTGATTTCAAGATAGGAAGGATTTGAACATAGTGATAGACGGAGAACTTGAAGCTCGCTTATCATTAGTTGCATGGTAGCATTAATTT
>CAVNYN010234560.1:0-22980 GCA_963692815.1 Nyctanthes arbor-tristis
AATTGTTTACCGTGCGCTATGTTTAAAGTAATAATCAATTAACATGGACCGTTTGCTTCTTTTCATCTGGGTTGATCTAAATAATGCTTGGATTCTGTTTTATGCATTACCGGAGTTCTTCATTTGTTCTGATACTGTAACATAATGCAGATATGCTTCTGAATCGAACATTATCCGCTATGCAAAGATTGCAGTGCAGCTGAAAAATAAGACAGTCCGTGATGTGGCTTTACGCTGCCGATGGATGACTGTGAGTTTCTGTCATTATAGTTGTCATATTTAGTCCAATTCAGATTATACGTACGCTGAAAGTGGCATAATTATGTTTTTGTGATTAACTGAAGAAGAAAGAAAATAGCAAGAGAAGGAAGGAGGATCTTAATGCCACAAGGAAAAGTAAAGATAAAAAGGTAAAAGCATTTTTTTTATAGGTCAATTATATCTTACTTCCATTTCTTGTAAGAATCTGGTTATCCTAGTTTTGTGCATTCTTTCATCACCATTAAAGATTTGTGTCTGAAAAGACCCGATATTCTCTATAGTAACTCTGGGAATCTGCAAGTTATAAATTTATAATTATCAAATTATTCGAAGGATCACCAAGAAATCTCAATCTTTTTTGCTGTTCTAAAGAACAGCTTTTTAGATGAAAAAAACAGTGCTGTTGATGCTTATATTTATGGAAAGATACGGGGGTTTAAGATTATGTCGATTTTAAAGTCTAATCTAAAGGTCTCTAAGAATTGATACTAAGCAAAGATAATAAAATCAAATGTTCTCGAGTAACTATGGCACACAAACGCAAATTATAAGTAATGTTTTGTGCAATTTAAAAATAACCAGGCTGTGCCCTTCTCTCCAAATATATGATTCTGCAAATTTTCCCAGGAATCTGATAGAAGATTTAATGACCAGTAACTCGAGGTATTTTTGTTTCTTCGTTTTACTGTCGACCTGTCAGCAAAAATGAGAGACAGCGAAATTTTTCAACAATAGTTTGGATGCTTGTTTCTCTGATTTGATAGAAAGGACTCAGTAGCACTGAAGAGTAGAAGTGAAGCCATTAAATTGCTTATTCATTTCTCAGGAAAAGTTCGTTGATCCTCCAGCAAAACCACCTCGATTTGGCGTCCAGCATGGTTTACCTCATGCTTCAGGAATGGTTAACAATAACAATGGGGACAGCATCTCGTTTAATGGTTGAGCCATTCTTCTGATACATAGATTTCTTGTTGCTTGTGTACAAATAAATGTCTTTATGCCAATTTTTCGCTTTTTCAGCATGAAATGTTTTCTGAATGGCAGTTATCAAATTTCTCGATTTACTAATTATCACTTACAAAACTGCTATGCTTGCACAATCTTTCAGATTTTCTTGAGTGAATCCTGTTGTTTCCTTTGCCAGGAAATTAGAGGGTCATTAGCTGTTTTAAACATACTCCATATATACAGAGATACTTATAATTTTTCCCATTGAGATACATTTTTCCATTTAGCTGTTTTAGACATGGCTCTTAGCAATTTAGTCCTCGTTTGTGTTTGCATTTAAAATTGACTTCATCTATTTGTAGGCATTGGTGGTTTGACGGGGCAGCTTCTCCGGCAGAATGCTTGGGCCTTCGAACAGATATCTGCAAATTTCAACGCTCATCAGGTGAACCATTTCAATGTTCATTTGTGCAGTGACAAGAATGGAAAAACGAGCTATATTTTCAGCTTCTTGTTGCATATAATCTTTTGGTATATACATAAAACTGATGCAATATTTCTGCACTTTGTTTTTCAGCTTCAGGAGAACATCGCTCTGCTAAGTCAAGCTCGAGATAACCTCTACAGAATCTTGAACAAGTATGTTGCAGACCTCGTTTTGGTTCTGTTTTCTGTATTTTCACTTGCTGATTCAAATCAGCCTATCGTATTTGTTCTTTTTCATTCACTATGTACTGCACTTCTCGTGCTTTTCTGTTTTTGTGTCGTTCTGAAACATTTTTCTGTTAAAAGAATGATACTAACTGAACTCTGTATATGACAGGAGAATTACACGAAGCGCACATTTTCATTCAGATTGCATAAAATTTAATCAAATCTGGATATATTATCAGATAGGACTTGATAATTAAAAGCTTTTACTTCAGATTCTTCTACATGCAAATACTTTTACTATGTACCTCTGAGCATGAAATTCGAGTCGAGGCAAGAGTGCAGTTTTAACACCATCTTTCAATGGATTTTTCCTTAGTATTTTCCATTGTGTGCAGTGATAGGTTCGTGCTTTTATTTCCGTATCAATTCCAACTGTATATACTAGCCATATATTATCATGAAATTTTGCAGCATGAACATGACAACTCCAGTAATGAAGAAGATGGCTCCACTTCCCAGATTGAATGAAGAGCTAGCCAACTCCATCCTCGGCCCCTCGACTGTCTTGATGCAACGATAGCTAGTTTGCCGATTTCTCAGAGAACACAAAGTTAAAAAAGAATTTTCGATTAAATTTTGATGGTACTTCTTTCCTGGTTTCATGGTACATCTCATCTTTGTAACTTCTCTTAGTGGTGGAGGAATGTTGTAACTCTAGATGACAAATCTTTAGTTATATTAACATGACACCGGCAGGTTAACCGAGGTGGAAGTATATATATCGTTGATAACCTCGCCTAAAATGTTAAGCCATTAGATGCGCAATGATACTTTTGTTTTCTAATTTTAATTCTCAACACGCCCCTGCAGAAATTGATAGAGAAGCGATGTTATTGTTGCTTGGTATCTAGACTTTTGTGTGAAAGCATCACGTGGTCTAATGCGGTTTTTCTACAAAAACATATCTGGTTCCAATTTCAAACCAAATATGCTCATATGACGCTAAGTTAGCTCTACATGACTTTTGCTATGGGGCCCACAATTTTGCTGTTTTTCTATAAAAACATATCTTGACTTGTCAACGTGGCGCTTAGTCAATGCCACATGATTTTAGCTATGGGGCCCATAATTTTGATTAAAACAAAAAACCAGATCCCCTCAGCTTTTTCGACCCCTAATTTGTGCCCGTCTAGATTTCAGCTCAACGAAAATTGTATCACCTTTTTAATTTTTGTCATTCTACCGTATTGCTCTCTCTATTTTATAAACTCTTTTATCTTATTATTCACTAACGGCTACTTGTTAAACAAATATTTCTCTAACTTCAAATTTATTTTTATAGGTATCAGACGTGTGCTCTTCCGATCTCTTCACAAGTCAGTTGAACAAACTTTTAAATATCATGAGTGTATGTTCTTCTTTAACATATCTGTATACTGCTATGCAGTAGAATTAAACCTTGAAATGGGAAGGGAAGAAACTGATCAGTTGAATATTACAAAAAGACAAACGACTATATTTATGTTTTTTTCCCCTCTTTTTATGTGCAGGGAGAAAACTTCCATAGCCCCAGGGCCTTTCTTACCCTGTGCTGGAAGTCAAAAAGTTAAGGACTCAATTGTAAAATGTTAAACTTTCAGGGACCCCAGTGCTATTAATATCAGTGGTTATAATTTGATGAGCAAGCATTTCGGAGATCAGCTACCACGGCGGCTATGGAGCCATCGCCGCCACCGCCATCGCCGGGAATTTCGAAACCCCAACTCCAAGACTGCATTGAAGATCTTCTCAAAGTGACGCTCCTCTCCTCAATACGAGGAAAAGTGATCACTGGTCTCTCAAATGACTACTGCAATAATCTCCTCAAAGACGACCCCTCCGATCCCTTCCCCAATAGGAATAAAGAAAATCTTACCTCAGGTTGGCTCCTTCTATCCTTAAGCCAACTAGTTGTTACCTGTACTTTTTTGCTCTAAAGGCTGTACTTTTTGTCTTTGCTGCTGTTTTACCTTCGTGTTTAGATGAATTAGTTGTTTGTTTTTCTCTCTGCTCCAACTGTGAAGTGGCTTCCGGGACGGTAATATTTTTACTAGGATTCCGCAAGCCCTTTTTTTTTTTTTTTTAAACGGTGAGATGAGTGCAAAGTTTTGGGAAGAGGACAATGGTGAGGATGGAATGACAGACGCACAAATAACATCGTGTTCCTTTTTGTGCCTATGGCCAGAGCCACCAAGGTTCAATAGGCCACCCCCTTTCTTGACCGGAAACTGTAAGAGTTCACTAACTTGAGAATCCCATCTATAAAGCAAGTTGATAATACTAGAACCAAACATTTTGTGCATGTTTATAAGTTACTTTTACTTTATATATATGTTGTTTGCAATGCATTTTCCTTCAGGGAAACTGCAACTATTATTGCTTTATGATGAAACCTTCTACTTATTATTTTTCTGTTCCTTTTTTCCTACTTATTTGGCCTTTCTTTTTCTTAAGACGGTTCTGAAATTATAAACTTCTTGTCACTGTTGAATAATCAAACTCCCTGTAGCTAAACTCAATTTTCTTGTCCAGCTGAGAATATTTATTTTTCTCTTCGTGTGTGATCCCTAACCCTTTCTGCATTTTGGATACTTGCAATGGAATATAAGATCTTTCACCCTGATGGCACCTTATATTACAAGTGGCGGAAAAAATTGAGAAGTGGAAAATGAGATTTTAAGTAACACCTGGGAAGAGTAAGAGACTAGAGAATCCCATGACTCGTAAGTTCTAAAAAGCAGAAAGCTGAATCAGTGTTGCATATGAACTCTACATTCCTAGACAAATGGAAGAACTCTAAAGTCTGTGTCGTCTATATCAATAAGATGAAGGACAGAAAAATTTTTGTTTCAGAATATTTTCTTTGGTTTTTTCAAGTTTTATATAGTTCACTTCATGCCCACTTACTGCAGATGTTTCTGAAGGAGTTCCGTCATATCCTTTATACAAGCAACTAGCATCTGCTCTTTACAGATCTATATCTTCTGGAGCCGTTTGTGCGGGACATGATGAAGTTGTACCTATAGACGAAGACGAGTTGTTAAATCAAAAAGCAGATGAGTGGAAAAAGTTGATTGTTGAAAAGGGCCCTGTTTTATTGAGTGTAAGTTAAAAGTAGCATTGCCTTTTCCCTGTTACTTTTGAGACAATTTCAAAAGCCTTCTCATTTCACTTACAGATGGAATTTGAATTATTATAGTTATTGAAAAAGGTGGACTTTGAGCTTCACGTTCAGGAGCCATTCTTTTCCCAGCTTAGTGGTACAATTTGCTTGTTCGAATACATTAATATCCACTCTACATATGTCTAATTGATTTCATCAACTTTTTAAATTCTGAATGAATATTTAATATTTGGTTTAGAGATGGCAACAGGGTGGGGAAATTTTATTTTCTGCCTGCCCCGCCAGATTTTGAGGTGGGCTGCCCCCCCAACACCCCCGGGTTTCCCTATTTAATTTGTTTAGTGTTTTTACATTTACTTTTTATGTTTTCTCCAAATTATTACTTTTTTTTATCATGAAGCCACCCGATGCGGGCACTTTTTCAATCCCCGTCCCATCAACCACCTTACTGGGTTCGGCTCAGGTTGGGGAGATTTGCCATCCCTAATCTGGTTTTAGCCAATTCTTTTTCCCTTGCAGATGGATTTAAAACAATTGAAGGAAGGTGTGCTGTTGGTCACTATAACCGATCTTCCTTTTTTGATTTTGCACATATACTCACCTTCTTACATACTATCAGTTTGTTCTACTAATGAAAATGTTTCTTGGATGTTATAGTGCTTTTTTTCTGATTTATATCGGAACTGTAGTTAGTAGTCTGGAGCATAGGCTGCAATGTTTTCTGCTTCCAACTTTGAGAAAAGAATTATACATGACTGCACAAGACTCTTAATTATTTAAGTTGAATGGACATTGTATATGTTTGAACTTTCGTTGCTTCCCCAGATGATATAGAGGCTTGTTGTTGACCTATCTCATATGGTGTCTTATTTTGGCTGCTAGAATCAAATCAGGAGATATACTTCTCTTCAACAAATGCTTGATGCTTCAAGTTCAGGTGTTAATATGTTCTGTGCAGTTTGTTCTGTTACACAGTAGAATATAGAGTTTCACATTTAACATTTTAGACTTGCAGGATGTCCACCAATATGCTTCATTCAGTGAGATGTTGGAAGCAGAGAACCTTGCCAATGTTCTTCCAGGAGTAGAAAATATTGAAGAAGGTGGCTCTTTTTATATTCACTGAAGAGATAATTCCGTTTAAGAAACCATTGGCTTAATCTTTTAAGCATTGCAAAAAAATGTTTTCGAACTCTTCTTCTTCTTCTTCCTATTTTTTTATTTATTTATTTTTCACTGACCTACCCATCAACGTTAAAAAGTTTTTATGTTCCTCCGGCCCGAATGCCTTTAGATTATCGATCTTGATTTTCTCTAAATTTATCTGTTAGGTGTTTTCTTTGACTAGTTAAATTTTTCTTTTAAAAAGATTAAAGAGCTAATTAAATAATATGAAGGGATGAAGGGTTAATAAACAGAAACTTAGAAAGCAGAACAGTTCTTTTAATCTTCTCCTCGGTACGCATTATTACATAGAGTTTTGCCTTGGCTCATATGTTCTGAAGCTTGACCTCGCCACCTTTCGCACTTTTTACAAGCTTGCTTATAAGTGTTGTTCTCATGTTATTTGTTAAACCTTAGACAGTCAAACTATTCATTTTGCAAGTGTCTTGATCCTTTCAATTCATATGTTACTCACATGTTCTCCATGGCATCTGCAATCAGCTTAGCTGGATCCTTTCCTTCTACTTTACCCTATCAACAACACCATCTCTGTTAACCATTAGGTTATACCCCTGCAAATATTTTCAACCACGTACAGCTTTAAAGAAGAGCAAAGATTTATCCTTCAATCTGTACTCTTGTGAAGTCTTTATCCGATCCGATCAGTCTCTATTCACGCAAGAGTTTTTAAACTTATCTGATGTTGGAACTGATTAAAATTATTTCTCAACAGGAATTAGTTGCTGCATTTACTTTCAGCAAATTGCTTAATAAATGACCTCCTAAATAACAAAATGACATTAAATCAACTGAACATCATTCTAACTGGAATTCATTTTCCTGATGATTACTAAGATGGGTTTGAAACTCTTTTCAGGTGTGCAAATCTATAGGAATTTCTACTCAGAAGAGAAGGAAAGATTAAATGGAGTTCTTGCTATTTGTATAGAAAAACCAACTTCTCAGCTTTATGATTTTATGGCATCCATACTTTTGGTGAGTTTTCTTAGAGGATTGCAATACTCTTGTTCTTTGTCCCTAGATTTCCACATAATGACTGAAGTCAATTCACTTCTTCTGATTAGTTTTGTAACCAGTTTGAGTCTTGTGATTCTGTGTGAGTTGAGGTAAGTTAAAAATTCAATTCCTAAAATTTATGGACTTGGCAAGATTGTTATTCTTATTTTTTCTTGACTTTTGTGTTGTGGAGAAGCCACTAATATGTGGATGCCGTACTTCAAAAAATAAAGTTCCATCACATGAATCTTCAAATGATGGTATATTTCAAACTCATCCACCTTATTTTGTTGCTTGCAAGCTGATCAAATTTGCACAATTTGGTTAAATTATACAAATTTCCAAACGATGGTACGATGTCGTAATCATCCCATCTTATGTTTTTAGCACTTGTAAGCTTAAAAACTTTTTCCTGTGTATTTATACATGAAATAATACAAAGCTTCAAGTTTTTCTACAACACAATCTTAAAGAATGTATCATTATCAAAAAGCACCTGGATGCAGTGAGGTGTCCGTGTACGATACGATCGACTAGCAAGAATCATCCTTACTTTATTTCTTTCTTTTACATGTCACTTGCGATCATGATTAATGGGAAGACAAGATGAAATGCGACCCGAACGACATTGTATAAGATGTATCACCCTTGTAAAGCATTGTTATTGTTCTGTACTTTGTTTCCACATGCTTGCTAAGCTAGTTCTTTCTTTATGTTTTGTCATATAGTATCTAATTTCTAATTCTCCCTAATGTTCAATTATTTTAAGCTGCTTACTATTCAATTTGATTCAATATTTCTACAGGGGTTAAGTTATGCAGGAATTCAAAGGCTTCTGGGCTTTGTCCAGACAATCGGAACAAGTTCGGAATCCCTCCCTCCACCACCGTCAGTGCTGTTGTCTTCATTCTTGTTGCCACATAATCCAGATGTATGACACCTTGTGATGATTCATTTTTAGTATTTTCACTTTATATTCATTTACATCCCGGTATTACCTTTTGATGATTCATTGAATCTCATTTTGGGGTTTTAGTCTGATCATTTCTGTCTCTTACATTATATTATGATTTTTCTTTTTGAGTTTGTTACATCCCTGCATTACCTTTTGTCTCTTACATTATATTATATTAATTCTGTCTCCTTTGAGTTTGTATTATGATTTCTTTCTCGGGCTGTTTCATATTGTGATTCGAGTTATTACATGTGGCTACTAGTGGATGACACTGTGTTGCCTCTCTCTTGGTTTGAGGTTAAAGGCTCGACCTTGACTGATGGAGCAAGGGCATTGGCAAAGCATGTTAATAGAAGCAGCAGCGGATATTGGGGCACCCTACATGGAAGTGGTCAGTTCAATATGATTTGGATATTACAGATTTAGCCTCATATATATACTCCCTCAAGTAGCTGCTATTTGTGAATCTACTCATTACTTTCTCTTCAAGTAAAGGATGAGTTGGAGGCTTAAGTGATTCTTCAAAAGTTAGAAGCAAGTAGCTTCAGTTATGTTTGGCTGAGATATATGTGAAATATGAACATACGACATGTCCCTTAAAATGAAAGCAAAATTATGACCATTTGTTCTTCTTCTGTTAAGCGAAATCGTATATACTGATGGTATAGAGCAAGGGATTAGCTAGAAACGAATAGTACTATCATGTAGAATGGGATTGCCAATGATAGTGCACTAATTAAGAGAGTTTTCTTTTACTTCGTGGTAGATATTTACAGATGGACTAACTAGAAAGGAATTGTAGTATCAGGCAGTCTAGAGATTTTTTCATGCATATAAAAAGGTTCCTGACTATCATCATTTGCACGTCCAGATTCCCAAAAAAATAGGATCGCTGTGGACGTTATTAGTTTCTTATTAACTCGTTGCCGCTGGCTGAATATGCATAGTGTTCCACCACACGGAGTCGTGTTTGAGATACGGATCAAGGATGGTTATGGTGCACGGTGGTTTGCAGATGGAACAAAGGTATGATTCTTCAAGGTATTTACTTTGTCTTAATCAATTTTGTGCATGTAAAATGTGATAAACATGTCACTGGAATCTGCTGCAACTGCAAGTAGAAGAACTTTAGAGTTCTATGCATTGCATCGAGAATATGATTAGTTACTAGATAGATTGGCAAATATGACAACTTAGGTAATTCTCATTAAATGACAGTGTGCCATTTTGCAGTTCATAGGATTTCTCGAGCCATACATGGCGGATGGTCACTCGAAGGGCTGGAAGCATTAGTACACCTTGGTTAGTCCGTGCTTCCCTGAAAACAGTTTGTCTGCCATTTGTTGTAAATGAACCATTGTGTATGCTGTGAAATATAGTCTATAATCATCTACTCTGTTACTTTTAGATTATTAATTTATTACCGGTTTGTGAAAAAGAAGTATTAACGCTCGTTCGATCTAATAAATACCTGATCTCCAAGTACGAACTCATGTCCCTATCTTTTTCCCTTGTATCTTTTCAATTGAAAAGTAAAGATTTTCTTGAAGGTATGCTTTGAACTTTATGAATTTCTGCTTATCCTGCTTCCAGAAGTTGTTGTACAGTTACTTCAAGTTGTGATGTAACATGTCATTTAGATCTTTTGATTTTGATTTTTGGTCTCTTTCCATTACTAATCTAAAAACGCTGGACGTCCAAAAATCTTTACCATGTTTGTCTCATAACTAGTGGCTGTAAATGCCTGACCAAGGCAAATTCTAAGAAGTGTGAATTTTTAGTTGATTCATGATTTTTTAGCTCCGCTCGAGCGCCATTTGTTAATTTAAGCGCACGCAGATCATTCTGTTTATGCTTCATAAACGTGTTTTTGTACTTTTTAAGATGGTGAGTTAGCTAAATATCCACAATCATTGAAGATGATTAATATATCTCATCTCACCTTAACAAACAAACATCAATACTTACATTTTTAATTAGTGTATGTTACTTCTGAAAATTAAATTATAAGCTTTGGAGTTACTTCTGAAAATTAAAAGCTTTGGAGATTTGAAAATGAGTGTCCCAAATCAATAATCTATATATATTATTAAAGATGCGAGGCCTGCTTTAACGTTTCTGTTCAATGATTGGGAGGTTAACGGCAATTTTGTGATTGTCTTATTGTGTATTTTCTGGTTGGGAATAAAACTCATATCGATCCTCTCTTAGGATATAGGTGTTGGACCCTTCAATTTTTATTTATCTATTTTATTTTTATTATCATTTTTGGTGGATAAAATCCTTTTGGAAAAATAAATAAATAAATTTTCACGTCAAACTTAGTAGAAACAAGTATTATAGTTGCTGTAGAAGACTATGATTTTCGTTTCTTCTTATTCTTCTTCTGGGGTGGGTCGGGGGGTTTGGATGCGGGGAGAATGGAGAAGACTATGTTTTAGTTTGTGTTACAATATTTATTGAAATTGATAATTGAACTTTGTTATTCATCAAAATAATCGTTGGAAGTGGATTATATTATTATATATATGTTTATATATCATGGTAGCTTGTTAGAGTGCGTAAACAAGATAATAAAATATATCATGAGTTTTTTTTCCCCATCAAAGTTGGTTTATCGTCGTGTTTGTGAAATTTTAATTGGTGGAAAAAAGAAACTATTAGAGGTCAAAAGAAAAATACTGTCTTGTTCCATACAAGTACAAAGATGATGTAGTTCAAGAATATATATAATATAATAATATAAAATATATATGTTTACAAGAACATCCTAGTAATAAATGAAGAAATAGGTGCATATGAGGGGCTAACGGTTTAGACATTTTCGTTTAATTGGCTAGGCTTACTTAAATAAGTAAGTTTAATTGAAGATTAACAAACTTTTAGTGGTCAAAGTTAAAGTAATTATTAAAGTCAACTTTTGACCAAGTTTCTCCTACATATCTTATCTCATCATGATTAAAACAGTTGAAGTATATATGTTTCTAATCTAAAAATAATTATTTTATTCATTTAATAATAATAAATAATAAATAACTCAAATCCTTCATGTGGGTTCGTAGCAAATGATCTGTTCAAATAGAAGAGAAATTTTTATTAACTTAATTAGAGAGAGTGTGTATATATATCACGTTAAAAAAAAAAAAAAAAAACTGATGCAAAATACAGAATAAAAGATATGTATATAGAGAGAGAAATCGAAGCAAAAGGAGGAGCACGATGGCTGAATAAGATAGGGATCAACGTTATAAATTAAAGAAAGAAACGTAATAAAACTTGTCTTCTCTATATGGATACATATGGCATGACGAAATAAGCTGCCATGAGTAATTAATTAATTAAATAAGATTCTATTACATAAACATGAACTAATTAATACAAAATTAATCATATAAAATATACAACACGATGATGTGAAGTTTTTATGCCATTGGATTTTGTTTATATTTCTGCATACATCGAAGTTGTAGTACGTTAATTCCTACTCTAGAAATATATAGATATAAACGTTGAAAATGTTGAATTTTCATAATCGGGTAGTATTTAATTAATCTCGAATTTTAGGTTAAAAAGAAAACATTTTATCTAAAGTCTGAAGGTAGTAATCACGAATTTGTTTGCTTATCTACATCTTCGACGCTCACGACACTCATATCCAGTTTCTATGTTATATTTCTTTGAGTATTATATTATAGAGAATTCAAATTCACATCATTTGTCACAGCACAACATGGTGTGTAGAGACTGCTGGTGATCATATCATGTCTCTTTTAATTTGATCTTTCTCTTTAATATAATGAACTCATAAAAATTAATACTACATAATTGAATATAAACATTAACAATCTTGACAAGGACTTCAATTATAAAAGTACTAATCAAACTGGCCTTTTAGTACCTAAGTTTTTATTTAGTTTTATTTGTTGTTCCCTCCGTTTCCTAATTATCAGATATCTGATGTTTCAAGATTCTGCTTAATTAGAGAGTACTATGTCCCATGGATAGAACTAATTCTATAAGCTCAAGAGAAGCTGCCTTCTTACATATTACCAACCCTCAAAACAATGGTATTCATCTAGAAATGCAAGGTACCAATTGTAGACAGCCTCAAGAAAGCAACATATCCGGACTCCGGTCGCCGGATTCCGGAGAGAATACAGATGCAAAGTGGGCAAAAAGATTGCTTAGAGAGTGCGCCACAGCCATGTTTGAGAAGGACTCTAATAAGATCCATCACCTTTTATGGATGTTGAATGAGCTTGCATCTCCATATGGAGATTGTGATCAGAAACTGGCTTATTATTTCTTGCAGGCCCTCTTTTGTAAGGCCACAGATTCCGGCCACCGATGTTACAAAACCCTAATTTCAGTAGCAGAAAAGAGTCGTTCTTTTGATTCTGTCCGGAAATTGATCCTCAAGTTTCAAGAAGTGAGCCCTTGGACAACTTTTGGTCATGTTGCATCAAATGGAGCTATATTGGAAGCCTTGGAAGGTGAGAGCAAACTTCACATAATTGATATCAGCAACACTTTGTGTACTCAATGGCCAACTTTGTTAGAAGCCTTGGCTACAAGAAATGACGAAACACCCCATCTAAAGCTTACCGTCGTAGTAACAACGAGCGTCGTGGAATCCATGATGAAGGAGATAACTCCAAGGATGGAAAAGTTTGCAAGGTTGATGGGGGTGCCCTTTGAGTTTAGGGTAATGAGTGGCCTAAATTTCTTGGGAGAGTTGACAAAGGAAAGCCTAGGTGTTCAGGAAGATGAAGCTGTTGCAGTTAACTGCATTGGAGCATTGAGAAGAGTTGATGTGGAAGACAGAAGGGCTATTATTCAAATGATCCAAAGTCTGAGGCCTAAAGTTGTAACAGTTATAGAAGAAGAGGCTGATTTTTCAAGCTCTAGAAATGACTTTGTGAAATGCTTTGAAGAGTGCCTCAGATTCTACACAATCTATTTTGATATGCTAGAGGAAAGTTTTGCACCTACAAGCAACGAGAAACTGATGTTGGAGAGAGAGTCTTCAAGAAGCATAGTTAACATATTGGCTTGTGATGATGAAATTGATCATGGAGGAGACTCTGAGAGAAGAGAGAAGGGAAACCAGTGGTCAGAGAAGTTCCGGGAGGCTTTCGTCCCAGTCGGATATAGCGATGACGTTGTTGACGATATCAAGGCGCTGCTTAAGAGATACCAGACCGGATGGTCACTTGTGCTACCTTCAGCTGGAGAAGATTTAGGGATATACTTGACATGGAAAGAGGAGCCTGCGGTATGGGCTTCAGTATGGAAACCCTAATATTAGACATGAAGCATTAATATCTCATGGTTCGACTCATGAAACTTTTCTGGTTTGCTCCAGCAATTCTTGATTTATAGATTTCTCGGCGGGGCTTGATAGAATGACATATTCGAAGCCATAATTACATAGTAGTTGAGGATTCCTAGAGTTTTCCTTGTGTTTTTCTTCTGATCAATGATCTGCATGCTTGAATTCTTTCCATTGAAGTCCAACTTTTATGCTTGGGAGTTTGTGTTTCTTATTCTCTTGCTTTTTGCTATTCTCTTCTTGTTTGAATGTGTTTGAACTTGTATAATTATTATAATCTTTTGTAATTGAAATATATATGCATAAACTTCTCTATTGATATGATGAATCAATCCAATAGCATGAGTTTTTCAAAGTGGAATTACAATAGATTTCCATTAATGATCACTTTTCATCTAACTCAGCATATTATTCCCCCTAGAAGAATATAATATTGCATTAAATTAAACCCATTTTTGGTATGTTCTGGCTTAAAAGTATATATAGGTAATAATGATCAAACGACGAACTTCTTGAAATATAGTAGTTGATAACAAAGTTGAATATTAATTAATTGCCGGATTGCTTCTCCTATAGTTCTTCAGACCCTTTCACCAGCAATTGAAACAACCTTTAATCAACTGAAAACCAGTGACAACATACAAATTTCGCTTACTTTTGTACAATTCAATGAAGTGATCAGAGACAAATTATGATTGTGTATTTATAGTACCATAGCTTGACAATCAATAACTGAGATTGTTCAATCACAGAGAATTTAAGCTCAAGCAATTGTATGCAAGGTGCCTTTCATTATGGTTGCAAGGTATTGGAAGTTAGAAGTCTTGATCAGAAAGCAACTTTGTTTTGAACAGTTTCAGCTTCAAAATTTTCGCTTTCTATAGAAACATATTACTAGTATAAGGTAAGGTGTTTCTGTAATGCTACTCAAGCAAATTCCGTCAAAACTTCTAAATCTCAAAAATGCATTTTGACTTTTCAAAAGTCACCCAAAGATCTTTATTTCTACATGAAATAATATTATTATTTTTAAAGACAAATTAAAGTAGCATGATTACTAATGCAAGTTGACATGATATAATCTTGCAAATAATTGCTAAGAATATGTTAATGCAATAACAGGGCATGTATATGACAAATGAAACATACATATACAGTATTAAGTGTAAGAAAGAATTAGATAAGAAAGAAACAAAAAAAGTTGTTGGCACAAAAAAATAGGGTCCCATGAAGTTTTGAGCATAAATTGGTGGCAAGCAGATGTACATCATGTAGATCCCATAGTTGCCTTTTTGTCCACTGTTGATGTGAAGAGCATATACAAAGTTTCCCATAATCTCCCAGTTATGCACCAACATAAGAAAGTGGGAACACACTTTAGCAGATTTATTTAAATCTCAGACAAGACTAGTCACTACCCTAGTGCTAAGTTAGATGTTCTCTCTATTCCTGTATGCGCCTTGATGTGTCAATCAAGTGGGATCACCTAGCCGACATGATTAAAGAGCCCGATATTCAGAGATGCTACAGAAGTGAGTTAACTTTGATTACTTGCTCTTTTCTTCTTTTTGGTGATCTCGCTCAATAGAGATGTACCGGGTGTTGGCAACTTAGATAGATTATAATTTGGATTATAATCTGACATATGGTATTATTTCATTGGTTTCACTTTTTTCAAAAAGTCAAAAGTAATCTTCCGATCTCGTAATTGTTTACTTTTTATAAAAAAACAATCAATAAAATCATGTCACGTAGTAGATTATAATCCAACTTCCACCCAAACACTTTGGTAAACTGACTCACGCTTGCCAACTGTGTTGACACGCATATGGATAGAGTATGGGGGCGACCTTCACGTGTTCATGACTTCTTGTGGGTTGCTTTTTATATGTTTACTTCGTTTTTTCATGCAACTTCCTTTTCTAATTTCCTATAAATGTTAAACCTTAAAAAAAATAATAATAGAGAACAAACTGTTTCAAGTTATTATCTACAATATATAAAAAGTGAGAAGTTGCTAAATAAGCAAAGAAAGCCCTTTCGATATTATTACTCAAGCGCTAAACATGAGCAAAAACTAGTTCTTTTAGGTGATCTCACTTAATATACCGAGATGCAAACTGACTCAAGCTTCCAACAAATGTTAAACCTACAAATGTTTCTTTTTATTTATTTACTTTTTTTTTTGCCTTGCAAATTTCTTTTTTTTTTTTTCTACAAATGTTAAGCCTCAAAAAATTAACATAAAACAAGAAATATATATATATATATATATAATATAAAGCAAGACTTTACTAAGTAAGTAAGAAAAGCACTTTCAATCTTATTATCAGACCTATTCTACTTTCGATCTATTCTTTTGGATTCTTTGATTTCTTTGTAATTGTCTATAATTTAATGGTATATGAGAAAATTGTCATTTAATTAGCATTTTAACGGAAAGTTGGTTGGAAATCATCCAAAACAAATTTTAAAAGTTAGGGACCTGAGGGGTTGGAAAAAAATCCTAGAGATGAATTTGCTATATTGTACAAAGGTTGGGGACTTCTTGTGAAATTTACCCCTTAAAAAATCAGGTTTCAAATTTTCAGTTGTTTGGAAGATAATATATAGTTTGAGGCCCATAGAGAGTGGGTGCGAGATTTTTCAGCCCATCCCTAGGCCCAATTCAAATGCCCAATTCCAAGGAGGGCGAAGTACTCAACAAGGTCCAACCCTCCAAACCGACTTCCTTCCTTCGCTCCGACTTCCTTCCGTTTCTTTGACTGAGAACCGCCGCTGAATGCCGCCGGCTTTCCGTCTACCCTTCTCCGCTCACCTCCCCAAATACGACTTCGCTCTCCATCTCAATTTCAAAGTCCAGTTTTGAGAGTTGTATTTTATAAGGTAAAAGCACAAGCCCTATATCCTTGGTCTTTTGTACATCTACTTTCCTGGCACTTGAGTTGAGTGCTCGACCAACTAAAATAATTTGGAAATTGGAATAAACAAGGGCTAAGGCGGCACTCCCGTCTCCGCAGCAAGTCTTCTTGTCTTGACATTTTGTCCAAGCTGAAAGGTAAATTTTTTTCCCTCCTGTTGTTGCATAGCATGACAGAAAACTGAATTAGATTAGATAATTCTTAGATGAATTCTTTTTATTTTCCTTTGTGGTGTAAGTGTTGGAAAGCTAATATTGGCCTCTTTTGTTGATAAATGATAAATGCGAATTTAGTTATTGGTCTAATCTCTAATCTCTATTGATTATTGGTCTAATCACGTTCCAGGACCAAGGTCCTGGGTTCGAATCCCATCTTCCCCACCCCTATTATCCCTCCTCTCCCCTAGTTCTCCTTGTATCAAAAAATCTCTATTGTTTTCACTTTTGATGGGTATTTGTAACTATTAGTAATGAATTCTTTACAGTGATGGAGTAATGAGTGTTGTTGGATTCTTTTTGTTGAACTTAACGATGATGATATGATAAACGGTTAGTGGATTGGTCATTGTCTAATTCGTTTGGTGACGATGTTGATGTTTGAGGGTTTATTGATTGTCATTTATTTAATCACTGTATTTTCTTGTTCAAGTTTAGAAAGTTTCCAGTTGATGTGGTTGAATTCCTTGTTTTGTTAGATTCTTTAATGGCCACACAACAAGAACCTTTTACCAAGAAAGGGAAAACAATATTGCATGAGGAAACTAGGAGAAATCGATTGCGGCTGAAGACAACAATTATGAGTGTTCGATGGCTAGCATTGCAGGGTTGTTCGTTTAGCGGCCATGATGAATCTGAAAATTCTTCTAACCGCAGGAATGTAATTGAATTGATTGATTTTACCGCGAAACTGAATGCAGATGTAAAAGCTGTTGTACTAGGTAATGCACCAAAAAATGCCAAATATACTTCTTTTGATATCCAAAAAGAAATTTTGGCAATCATGGCCAACAGAGTGCGTCGGATGATTCGTGAAGAAATTGGAGATGCTTGCTTCTCTCTTATTGTTGATGAAGCGTTGGTTGAATCTGGTAGAGAGCAAATGGCCATTATCTTGAGGTTTGTAAACAATGCAGGTATTCTAATAGAGCGCTTGTTTGCTATTAACGGTGATAGTGAGACTTCTTCAGAGACACTAAAACAGGAAATATTCAATGTTCTTACCCAATACAACCTTCAAGTTCATAAAGTAAAAGGGCAAGCGGTGCTAGCAATATGCGTGGTCAATGGAATGAATTGCAAGCACTATTTCTTAGAGATTGTCCCTATGCTTACCATGTCCATTGTTTTGCTCATGGGTTGCAGTTGACATTAGTTGCCGCAGCAAAGCAATGTGATCCTATTTGGGCCTTCGTTTCTCAGTTGGATAATGTCATAAACTTTGTCAAATCTTCTGAGTTGCAAGCTATCTACACGGCAGAAATTGAGAATATGTTAGCGCATGGAAAGCGTGAGATGTTAGCAAGTGGGGAGTGTGAGTATGGACAAAGGGCTAATCAGATGACACTTTTGCAACGATTAGGTTCTACACGTTGGAGTTCTTATTATGAATCTGTTATGAGCATAATTGACATGTATGCTGCAACTTGCAAGATGCTTGATGATCTTCTTGATAGCACCTTAAATCTTAATGTTTGGGCTGATATTCGTCATGCTTGCGAAAATATCCAGAGCTTCGATTTTGTGTTTGGCTTGCATTTAATGAGAGCAATTATGAGAATCACTGATTTTCTTTGTCAAGCATTTCAAAAAGAATCTGTTGACATTTTGGCTGCTATTAGATATGTCTCTATTGCCAAAAATCTTCTTCAAGAATTAAGACAACAACGTTGGGAGAAGCTGCTTCAAGAAGTAAAAGATTTTTGCTCAAAATATGGAGTTAGCATGCCTGATTTAGACAGCACCATTGGTCGTCGTCAGAGGAAAATTATAGCTGAGCATCATTATCACTTTGACATTTTCAACAAAGTCATAGATTTTCAGTTGATAGACTTAGGCACAAGATTTAGTAAGACTTCAATTCAACTCCTCAAACTTAGTGAGGCTTTGGATCCAAAAAATTCTTTCCAATCCTTTAACGCAGATGATATTTATGAGCTTGAGGTAGAGTTCTATCCTGAGGACTTTGAACCACAAGAAAGGAAAGCTTTGAGAACTGAATTACAATTTTATCGTGAAGACGTGGTTCGTGATCCTCAATTTCAAGTACCTACGCTTGCTAAATTATGTGAGAAGCTGGTTGAAACAAGAAGGTCGGATGATTATAGGATGATAACTAGATTGATTCGCCTAGTGTTGACATTACCGGTTTCTAAAGCGACAATTGAGAGGGCATTTTCTGCAATGAAACATGTGAATTGTAGTAAAATGGATGATGAGTTTCTTGATGATCATATGATAATTTTTGTTGAGAGAGATCTTGTCAACAAAATAGATATAGATTCTGTTATTGATGAATTTGCTGCGAGAAAACATTTGCAGTCACAGCTAACTTGAACTTAATATTAGATATAGAATGGTTGAAACTTCTTTCTGAATGCAATTAACTTTGTGTTTTAGGAAATTATGGTTTATGTGAATGACTTTTATGAGCTTTCGGTTTGGCTTGCCTCTTTGTCAATTACTTGCTACACCTGTGTAACGATCCTCCTTTTTTATATGTTGTTGTTTTGTTTTTTTTTTTTTTTTTTTTTTTTTTTTTTGTGTGTGTGTGAGAGAGAGAGAGAGAGAGAGAGAGAGAGGTTTCGTCTTTTCTTATATGGGATGGGATTTCTCTAAGATTTCTCATTTTTGTTTATTATAAGGAATTCTTCGTTTTATTCTTGTTGTATTGCCTCCCTTTTTTTTTTTTTTGTACTGTATGTCATGTCGTGGGCTTATTCTAGTTGTTGCTCATCATTTATTAGCAGTTTTGTGAAGTCAATGACCGGATGACCGGAATTTGGTAATACACAAAAATTTTATCGTCGTTGTTTATTTTACAATGTGAATGTAGATATATAAAGTTATAGCTTTTCTGTTGTTGCTAAAAAGTAATATTCTTTTTGTGGTTCCGATTTTGATTTCAGCTGTTATGGTGTTATCACAAGAACTGCTTCAACAATTGTACCTGTGGGTATTCTGTCTTCTGCCCTCAGCCACCATTTAATCCGGTTCCTAAAACCACTACAGCCACTTCTTCCACTCTGTCTCTCGGTTACTCCAAGTTGAGCTTCAAAGAGTTTTATAGCATCTGTTGGTTTTTTTGTCTTATGATGACAAGAGCATGCTTTGTATTCACTATTGCACTATGTCGGTATTTGATGGATTACTATGTCTTCCACTTTAAACTTGAAAAACATTTCAAGAAGCAGAGTTTAGTTCTAACTGATAATGTAAAGATTAAATCTTGAACCTTGAAGTTCACCTTCCTGTTATTGATTTTTACGAGGACACAGGTGACAATTACTGTGAAGCTGAGGAAATGAAAAACCAATCTACTGTTAAACGTTTTGTTGCTAGAGTGTCATATGATTATTGTGGGGTGTGTTTGAAGTTATGGTGCTCTCTGCATTGCCTATCCTGGAAATATTTGTTTGGACAGCTCGACTCCCAACAAATTTGTAAGCCTTCATATCCTGTTTCTTATGATTATGGATTTTGTTTGATGCTCTGCCCACTGTTTTTTCAACCCCTTTAGTAATATATATGTTGAAGATGCAACACTGACTTAAAAAGAAAAGTGACTGTGGTAATCGAGTTGTAGAATTTTCCATGAACCTCCGACATTGCCTAGGATATACTTATGGCGCTCCTGCAATATTAATCCAACTGATGAAGTTGGATGATTCTAGAATGGGTAATTAGCATTTGTTTATGGCTTTCTGGAAAGAATTAGGTCGGTTGTCCAACTGAAATTGTCACCTGTAAATACCACATATTAGCGCCATTGTAGTGCTGGTGATTAGAAGAGTGGAGAAGAGAATGAGTGCTTTGAGTGAGAGAGTGAGCACGAGTGAGTGAGTGGAGAGAAAATGTGTGCTTGTGAATTGTGCGTTTTATTTTTCAAGCAACATATTACATAAGAGTTCTGTCTGAGTAATAAAAACTGAGTTGGGTGTTTCCAAATTCTACATATGTAATTCGGTGCTCTGGTTCTCGGGGACTTTGTTTCAAGTCAAAGGAATTGGAGTACACATTAATCTATTAACGTGGAATGTGTAGGTTAGCTTTTCTTATTTATAGTTTTTTTTTTTTTTAAGTCTTATTTTTCTTCATTTGAACATTAAATTTGTTTCATGAAAATGATTGGACAAAATGATTACTTAAATAACTACAGCATTATTTCATTCACCAGACATGCTGGGAAGATTGCACAAGGTTCTAAGACCTGCTGCTCCCACCGAAGAAGAAGCAAACAAGTGGAGGTTCTCAAGCCTTGCATTGTAACTGATGCATCGGGCAGCAAGGTGATAAGAGGGGCAAACTACTCTATTTCATCTTATTAAGTTTTTTTTTTTTCCCCTTCTTCGGGACAAGATTCCTGTTGATGGTTTTCATATTATAGATGGTTTTGAGGATAAGTATGAAGTACCTTATCGAGGCTTAATATGAGCTTGTTGAAATCTGCCTCCTGTTATGTTATATTAGATGCTGATGGTGAATATGAAATCAGATTGTTTCAAGTTGCAGTACCTGCATATTTATTTTTGCTTATAGTGAGCATCTGGCTCTGATTTCTGTTTTCTTAGAAGAACGGCTAGTTTTAAAGCTCAATTAAAATTTAAAAGGTTAAAAGTAGGATTCTTAATGTTCACTAAGGAATGCGAATAACTTCTTGATTGTTTTCCCCCTTTTTTCCCCTGAAATGAACTTCTTGATGTTATGTGCTAGATTGTGTTCTTTAAGAACAAAAAGAATAGTCTACTAAAATATTTGACATGGGATAGGGTTGTTAATTGTAATTCTTTGATCTTATTTCTCATTGATTTTAATCTATCCTTTTTGGGGTATAGACAGAATGTTCATTCGCATATATGAAGAATCATAAATCACAAGTGCCTACTTCAGCTTGATTGATCTACAAGAGCTAAATTGCGTCCAACTCAATAATAGTTAGTTTATTGTGTTCAAATTCTGTTAAAAAAAGTTGGTCATTCACAAATTTTAGTTTCTTTTCATTTTGATATTTGTTTCTTTGTTTTCGGACTCTTTTTGTTGTGTATTATGTCTGATGGTGACATCTTACATGCCATTAGCTTTTCACATAACATAATATCATTTTATGCGAAATAATTATATAGTCTAAGTGGTAAACAACTTGATAGTCTAATCAACAGGAACTAAACTCTCACAGTTTTCAGCATAATAACGAAATAGTAGTGGGAATGAACGTTCCCCAAAATTGACAAATATGTGGACTGAATAATAGAAGGTTTTCTAACCTTCTTCCAAACCAACTTGGTAGAAAAACAACCATAATATGCATCAAGCTACACCATACTATCATATGTATCAAGGGCCAACAAACAATACAACTCTCCGTCAGGGAGCCACTCTTACTAGCTGTCCCCAATATCTGGAATCCAAGGAGGAAGTTTGGACGTGAGAAGGATTGAATCTCACCAGAGTACTTGCTTAGCAAAAACCGAGTCTAAATAGACCTTTGGAATCTAAACCTCAACCAGAGTTTTCGGGAAAAATCATCAGCTGCATTAGGGTTTGGTATTTTGGTTTGGGTTAAAAAAAGGGAAGAAGAAAGAAAGGATAACCAAAGATCTTTAACTAACGCACAAGCTAGAAGTGATGTAGTCCTATGGTGCGGCTCGTGAGCCTCATTATCATGTTACTACTGTGATCAACCCTTTGAAGCAAGAGTATTAACAACCCAATTATTCCCACGGTATATGAGATGCATGCCTATGTTAAAACGGAGCTCTGTTGAATGCATCTAACCGAAGTGTAGCATTGCAAAATTGATGCACTCCCGCCCACAGGTGGCTTAATGTCACATATGGGTAGATGAGTCAAGATGGGCGGCCCGTCCGAAAAGCTCGGCCCGAAACCCGTTGGTCCGTGCCACGGGCAGCGAGTCGCAGCCCATTCGAGCAGTCCGGTTCAAATGTGTAGGCCCGCGGTTAACCCATTGGGCCTGTGAAATTTTTAATTTAAAAAAACTTTTTTTTCAATTTTTTGGCAGAGAGCCATTACAGCTGTCTGCACCAAGGCGCTACAGGTGCCTTACTTTTTTGATCATTTGGTCTTTTTTTTTTCTTTTTCTTCGTATTGTTACATCAATTTACTGTGCAATTTAAAAGAATTGAAAGCAGACGTTAAAAATTAAATATTATTGAACAGTAAAAAAAGATGTAGCTTCCTATAAATTCATGGTTAACAATTAAACAAATTAACAAACAAAAAATTACTTATCAGCAACAAATTGCAAAACACCATATCAGACTTACATTACACTACACACTTTGATTTATTCAATTTTCACTACTATCTTATAAAGGCTTCCCACAAATTTT
>CAVNYN010234561.1:0-48955 GCA_963692815.1 Nyctanthes arbor-tristis
TTTAAAATTTATTTTAAATAATAGTACTATATGTTAAATAAGAGTAAATTAGAAAAATTGTTTGCAAAATTTATTTCTCAAAATAATATTTTCTAATACGTGCTTAAAAAAGTTTATTTTTTTATTTTTTGGATTGTAAAAAAGTTTATTTTTATATGTGAAAAGGATGAAATATTTGATTATTTGGGGTCCTTTCTTCAAACAAAAGGAATAGATATAAGGGATAAGATTTACAAAACTTGTAAGAAATTTATGTTGTAACTTATGTTTTAATTTGAAACTTATAAAACATTCATTGGTTTTAATTTCATGTTTTATTTGATTTCATTTTGGGTTTCAAGTTTTAGTTTTTTTTTTTTTTTTGAAGTACAATTACAATCTGCATTATAACAGGACACATGTATATAGATATAAATTATACTGAAACACAGTGCACAGAACTCAATAATACTACAATAAATCAATAATACAAACTCCTATATAGGAGACAACAAACTACAAATAAATGTAGACAAACCCCACATGGGGGGATCGAACATGAAATCTCTACGTCTCAAGGCCTCAACCTTAAGTTTTATTTTGTTGTAACCCCATTATGCATGAATTAATTCTATCTTTATGTAATTCATGTGGGGGTTTTAACATAACCACTATAAATTAGAGCTTGTTCTCATTTGAGAGTGGTACACAAAAGAAAGAAAAGATCCCTCATATATTCCATATATTTCATACTATTTTGGCAATACAATAGAGGCTTGTTCTTCACTCCCTATAATCGTGCTCATGGACGGAGTATCGGCTGAGAGCTAGAGGTTTTATTTTGGAGCCGTGTCACGCTGATAGTACCTGCATGAGGGGAGACCAACACGACTTTATGACAGTATCCTTGACACGACTCTCTTAGACTAGTCATTCTAACTTTTTCTCTCTACTATTTCTATCGTCTTATTTGATTGAAATGCTTTGTTTGATTTAATTAATTTTTATATCATTCAAGTATCACACAAATCACAATTTCCCTAACAATTTACAGGTCATTAATCATTTTCCCCAGACCTAAAAGGGAGCATCGTAAGACAAATTTCAAGTGATTTAACTAATTCCCTTGTATCATGTTGGGTGTACTTGATCAGATTAAATTTTAAAAAAAAAAACGTCAGTAGAAGCTTAAATGAACAAATAGAAATTAGGGAACGCCATTAGTGGAGATTAAGGAGAAAAATATCTTTACATAAGTTTTATTTCAAACTAATAGAATTTACACAATATAACTATATTGTCTCGTTCGATTTTACTTTGTACTTGGTTTTGTGTTACTATATAAGAAAAATAAACAAGCGTTACCCTCATTAATCACTTTAATACCATCTTCTATCTCCCACCATCTTTTGAATATATAGCTACATCTTTTGATACCCGAGATACAGCCTATTCCAAAATACCAAACATAACCAATATATATATATATATATGGAATCATTCCAAGTCGACTTCCTTTCATCTACGACAACTGAAAAACCTCCAAGAGTGAATATTCTTGCTCCCTTAGCCATGTTATACAATGCTGAAATCAAATGGCAAACAAGAATCAAAGTAAAGGATAAACCCTTTTGTGGGCTTTCTCTTTGCCCTTTATAAAGGCAAAGCCACATCAATTTCTCCCAAGTCCCAACAACCCGTTAATATTTCTCATTCCTCCAATTCACTTCACATCTACATTATGGCAGATCTTGACTTTCCTCAACAAGATGGTTTGTGTCCAAAATCTTACTCATTTCCTCTGGATACAGCCCGATCCCCCTATCGCCGGTCGGTTTCCTAACTGTCCTTTTTTGTTTTGTTCTCAGGTGTCTCAAGGTCTGTATCAGATGCACCACCTAATCACTACATAATGAAGATTCAACTCTTTTCACAACTGGCTAAGAATAAAATAGAGTCGTATCATTCAAGTGATTTTGAGGCCGGAGGCTACAAATGGTACATTACTACTCAAATGACTCATTTTTCCGATTCCCTCTAGTTGTAAATGTCAATATTGTCAAATTGTTGGATTATTATCTTTACAGGAAGTTGGTTGTTCACCCAAATGGAAACAAAGATAAAGGTGTCACGGACCATATATCTGCCTACTTGGTAATGACCCAAGTAGGGTCGCTCCAACGGGGTTGGGAGGTCCGTGCAATTTTTCGACTGTTTTTATTAGACCAGAATAAAGATAATTATTACATACTTGAAGGTTAGGTACCTACAAATTGAGTTAATATAATTATAAATCCGTTTTTTACTTTATATATGAAGCCATAATGATTGTAAAATGAATCAGATAATGTGGGCAAACGATTCCACAAAATGAAGCTCGAGCATGGTTTTGACAAATTTGTACCTCTCACCCTCTTCAATGATCCGGCGAAGGGATATCTTGCGAATGACACTTGTGTGTTTGGAGCAGAGGTTTACGTTACTCAAGAAAAACACACCGGAAAAGGAGAGATTTTATCGATGGTAAAAGATGCCACTAGCTACAAACACACGTGGAAGATTGAAGCTTTCTCCCAATTGAGTGCCGAATATTTAGACTCCAAACCATTCAACGTTGGCGATCAAACATGGTATCTAATTAACATCTATCATCTATGCATCTTATTCGCAGCCTTCATCATATGTAGTTTAAATTACTCAAATCATCACCAACACATATCATGTAGCTTGTAATTTCTTGGTCGAGGTTCAAATCATCTCAACTATATATTCTCATCGTTTAATGCCATGTAATTAATGATGGCCGTGAAGATCACTATTACGGGTTATGAATAATGTTACTGTTTTCAATGTGCAGGAAAATACAGGTATATCCTAAAGGGAAAGGCATTGGGATGGGCAACTATATATCGATTTATTTGGCATTGGCTGAACCAGAAAAACTTACTCCAGCGTCGAAAATATATGCCGAGTTCATTATACGTATACTAGATCAAATTAATGGAAAACATTACTTCGGCACAGGTAAATCAATCAGATGAATTTATATAGGAATTTTGTATTTACAAGAATGCTAGTAGGAATTAATGTTAATTTGTGGTAATTTTGTAGATAAGTACTGGTTTAGTTCATCGAATTCTCTTAGGGGGTGGCCAAGATTTGTGTCGCATGGCTACTTTAATATGCAAATGGCTGGTTTGCTGGTGAAGAACACTTGCTTTGTGGAAGCTGAGGTCACAATCCACGGCATGGCTAATGCACTTTGACATCGCCAACGTTATCCATGCCATTTCGAAGCATATATAGTCATCACATTATTCCATTGATGTACTAATAATAATTGATTGAGAAGGAAATAGCAGAAGAGTGTGTTGCAATCTATAAAAAAATTTTAGTGTGCTCTTCCGATCTTGAAGTTGAAATTAGCGGATCAAAATTTTTTTATTCTATAAAAATTTTTATTACTATTTGTCTTCCAGTCTCTTTTAAAAATCTAAAATAAAAAAGTCTCATAACATATGCGCTTGCATAGCATACATCTAGGCACGCCATATTAATGATGTGGGTGGACAAACATGACCTGCTGTCAACTGATGTGGTATGCTCAAATATACGCTACCCAAAATCGCACCATTTATAGCACCATATGTATAGTTTTATTCATTTCCATCGGTTAATTAAGTAACTTCCATCAATTTGAAAGTCATATTTTCCCCTAAACCACGCATGGTGGTCATTTATTGATAACAAAACAGAGACAAATTACAAACCTAATTCTAATAAGAGATTGAAAATCATTTAGTAACCATGTAGGTCTCCTCATCTCGTCCAATAGGAAATAGATATGATCCCATTGGCCTCCTTCAGTTTGTCTTCGCCTATTATTCGAAATGAAATTTACTTGCCTCCCCCTCCCCCCCTCCAAAAAAAAAAAAAAAAAAACAACACACACACAAATAAAAAATAAAAAATCACGGGACTTACTCTCTGGGTCAGCTCTAGTATAAGAATCAGTACCTGCCTTGCAATTTGAAGTGTAAAAGCAACAGTAGATAATTCAGAGAGAATTCTATTTGGAAAGGGAAGATCCAAACCTTATTATATATTACCATAACCATAAATAGGACTTCCAGATCCGCTAATGGCGGTTATTGTGACGATCATTGCTTTAACAAGGACAATAATGATCCAATGCCATGCCACACTACAGGGTATGATGCGGCGTGTGAGATAGCATGTATCTGACATGTTGCATAAGCGACGGGATTATACCACTGGACATATGACAAATCATTCTCACTAACCAGGATACTGATCTTTATAGTCGCACGTAATGACAGATCACGGCCATATTAATAAAAGCTTGTGGGTAAGAATGAGTTTCGTTCTAGTGTGAGAAAATAATATTCTAAAGCTTTCGTGTGTTCTCCATTACTTGTATGGATAAGACCTATATTATAGAGTATATAACTTCGATCATAGGGATCAATTCTCTAATGATCTCTTAAGTGCGATGATGGGTCTATCTTGATCAATTTGCTCCAATAAATATGCTGGTTTTTGTCCAATGATCGCTTAACACAGTCACTGTTCAATGTTCCACTAATCTTGATCAATAGTTCATTATATGACGGTCGTTCAAGTGATAGATGATCGTTCATATGTGCTTGATCATCCACAGGGTCGTTCCTAACATTATAGACGCCTAAGCGAATTTTGTATTAAGGGCCCTCTAACAATACATAATACTGAATTTTGGATCTTACTAAAATTGTTTTTTTTTAAAGAAATTTAATGGGCCTTCAATTTCATATTTTAGGGGGCATTTTGCCTAGAAGGTCTAGCATTATCATCCATATACCATTTTGGTATCAAAATATGTACCTTCAGTTTATAAGATACAGCCACGTAGGTCTCACGTCAGTTCGAGCACGATGTCAATATCTGACGTGGCTTATATACCTTTTAAAAGACTACACATCACTTTGTAAGGTAACCATTTATAAAAAAAAGTAGGTTTATAAATGGATTTAAAATTGAAATTTTATATAAATGTCGATATTTAATTGTGTCATGTGGAGATAATAATTAAAATGATGTAAAAGTTAACATCACGTCAAATATGTGGTTAAATGTAGTGTTGTCATGTATCTAAAATTTAAAATTTAAATTGGTTAATAAATAGAATTGATTTTTAAATGGTAGTCAAACATAGTTGGATGAATTACGGAGAAAGAAATGGTGGATATTTTGCTTACAATGCTGAGTTTATTTAAACGGAATATCTCTTCCTTTTCCTTATGTCAAAGATGTGGTTTAAATGTTGAATCAACTAGGCATGCCCTGTTTTTTTGTGAGGGGCTTCGTGAGGTGTGGGAAACAATTTGTTTTTCCAAATTCATCAAAGGGAAATAGCTTAACTCCACAGGCTATATTTTCTTAGAAGCGTGGAAGGCTCTGGAATTGCGGGAACTGGGGCTATTCTGTGTCCACTCATGGAAATGTTGGGCTGCTAGAAATTCAGCTATCTTTGGGGACCTCCCGCCAACAGCTGAACAGATTTTATATAGTGCAGTGGGGTTTCTTGATTATTTTAGAAAGGCAAATCATTTTCCGCTTGTCAATGACAGGTCTATGGATTTTTCAGCTAGATCTCGCCCTGATAAGTGGACAAAGCCTAGCGCTGGTACTCTCAAGATAAATGTAGATGTAGCTATAAAAGCTGGAGCTCACCATTTTGCAATTGGTGTGGTGGTGCTTAATGACGAAGGCGGTTTTGTTTTGGCACGTTCATGTGTTCTTCAAGGTAAGCTAGAACTTTTTTGGATGAATGCATGGCTATTTTACTTGGAATGTAAACTGTCATTGAACAGGGTATCCAACTATCAAGTCTTTAATCTGATTGTAAGGTGGCAATGGAAGCCATTCGACATCCACAAAACAGAAGTGAAGAAGGTGCGATCATCCATCGTATCATAAGTCTTATGGTGGAGTTTTCGCTTCCAAACTGTGATTTTGTTAAACGGGAAAGCAATATTGTTGCAAACAAGGTTGCACAATTTGAACTCTCAAATTGTGTTTCCTATGTTTTGAGGGATAAACCTCTTGACTTTCTTGTACACCTTTTTTGGATGAAATGAAGTAAGATGGTTTTTCTACTTTTTTTTTTTTTTTTTAAATTGAAATGGCGATTTTCCCATCAATGAACTGACGACTGACAGGTGACACACTAGCGAGTGACTCCGCGTCGACTCGTTGCTGACCATCGCCTCGCCACCTGTGTACATTCAACAGTACGCAATCGCCACCGAATGAATCTATCCCATAATACCATCTAAGGGCCTTCTTCTAAAATTACTTTCCTTTTATTGTTACGCTATATATTACCCGCGTTTCCCAATTGCCTTTCACCACTCCCTTCATCTCTGCTTTCACACAATAGTCTGCTATACCTCAAGGTAAGCAGTTTTCTTTAGTGTTCTTGATTCTTGAATTGTCCTTAGGAAGAGGGATGGAGTTGAAGAGGTTACCGAATGAAGTTTTAGGTTTTTAATTTTCTGTTATTTTATTTTATTTCCCTTTTTTTTAAATTGTTGGAATGGATAACAAGCTGATTCTTTCTCTGCTGATATAGACGTTTCAAGATCTGTCTGTTTTGCTTTGATATTAAGAATGGTAGATCTAATTGAGCACTTATTCTCCCATTTTCCGTTGAGTGGATTTCTGCATTTGTATGTTTTGATGAAATCTTGAATCCATAAATTCATTGTATGAGTAGAATGTTCTGTGATTTGGTATAGTATGACAGCAAGTGCAAAATTTTGCTCGTGCACTAGAGAAGTACGAGTAGTTTAAGAGGGGAGAAAGAACTGTTTTTTTCCTCCTCTTTGGGCACTTCAGCTTTGTCGGTTGCTGCGTTTCCAATTGCCAATTTCTCTTGAATTTACTATTCTGTTTTTGCTTGTTTATAGGGATTTAATGTTTTTGTTGGCATATTACTGCAGCTTTATGGCGACGGAGACTTTCTTGTTCACGTCTGAATCAGTAAACGAGGGACACCCCGACAAGCTCTGTGATCAGATTTCCGATGCAGTTCTTGATGCCTGCATTGCGCAGGACCCTGAGAGCAAGGTGGCCTGCGAAACCTGCACCAAGACTAACATGGTCATGGTCTTTGGTGAGATCACCACCCAGGCCAATGTGAATTATGAGAAAGTTGTGCGTGACACTTGCCGTTCCGTTGGGTTCATCTCTGATGATGTGGGATTGGATTCTGATAACTGCAAGGTCCTTGTGAACATTGAGCAGCAGAGTCCTGATATTGCTCAGGGTGTCCATGGCCACCTCACTAAGCAACCCGAGGACATTGGTGCTGGTGACCAGGGCCATATGTTTGGCTATGCAACTGATGAGACACCTGAATTGATGCCCCTTAGTCATGTTCTTGCAACCAAGCTTGGTGCTCGTCTCACTGAGGTTCGCAAGAACGGCACTTGCCCTTGGCTAAGACCTGATGGTAAAACACAAGTTACAGTTGAATATTACAATGAGAATGGTGCCATGGTTCCTGTGCGGGTTCACACCGTCCTGATCTCTACACAGCACGATGAGACTGTTACGAATGATGAGATTGCTGCTGATCTCAAGGAGCATGTCATCAGGCCTGTCATTCCTGAGAAATACCTTGATGAGAAGACCATATTTCACCTCAATCCTTCTGGTCGCTTTGTGATTGGGGGGCCTCATGGTGATGCTGGTCTTACTGGTCGCAAGATTATCATCGACACTTATGGAGGATGGGGTGCTCATGGAGGTGGTGCCTTCTCAGGGAAGGACCCAACCAAAGTCGACCGAAGTGGCGCATACATTGCTAGGCAAGCGGCCAAGAGCATTGTCTCCAGTGGACTTGCTCGAAGGTGCATAGTGCAAGTCTCATATGCCATTGGCGTTCCTGAGCCTCTGTCTGTCTTTGTGGATACCTATGGAACCGGAAGTATCCCTGACAAGGATATTCTTGAAATTGTGAAGGAGAATTTTGATTTTAGGCCGGGTATGATAGCCATCAACCTGGATCTTAAGAGGGGTGGCAACAACAGGTTCTTGAAGACTGCTGCATATGGGCATTTTGGCAGAGATGACTCTGATTTCACATGGGAAGTTGCTAAACCACTCCAACGGGAGAAGGTTTAAGCTTAATAATTGTAACTTTATCAAGGCTTGGTAGATGTCTTTTACGAATACCCACCTAGAATTCAAGCTTGAGACCTGTAGCTTTTGCTTTATCGTGATTCCTCAGAAATATAACCTTGTAGATTGCATTTTATTTATATGGTTTTTTTTTTCGCCCCTCAGATTTGAAGGACTATGTTAGTTTTAATCTCGAGGTTATACATGCAAGAAGATTTATAATAAGAAATAGATCCTTCGTCTGCATTTGATATTTCGGAAGCCTTTGGGATGTATTTAATCCATGAATGAAATTGTCAGTTATTTTCTAGCTCTATGAAATTTAACAACAAAATATAACATGCCCCATACCGAACAACATTTCTCCAGTATTATGTATCCCGGGCTACTGAACTCAAAAGCAACTGCTTTTAATTTTTTACACAGAAGACAACATAAACGATATTGCCGTTCCCATAACAGTACTTGGTTTTCTTAAAGTTATTGTCTAACTCGTTGTGCCACCTGTTGCATTGCCATAATAAAATGAAATAGCTGAAAGCTGGATTTATAATCTAAAACCGTCTACAATCAAGAAAAGAGAATTTGAAGAGAAGTGCTCGACATATTGGACAAATATAATAGTTTGTGCGAGCTGAACATGAAAGCCTTGCATGGTATGTGGAGCAACTCTCTCCCTCCCAAGTTGGAATCCTGACACTGCACAGAAAATTGAAGATCCATATCTATTGTAGGTAAATCGGGCTCTGCTGTGCCAAAATCACCAAGCCAAAAGGGAATTACCTTGGTTGAACAATAAACACTTGGGTTTTTAGCCTTAAATTTACCTCAGTGATTAACTCTTGCGACTTGTCAACCACAGAAAGGTTGCAGATTTATCGATCAAACTTTCAACTTTCATAGTTGCAACTGAAATGTCACCACTGAAAATTTGAACCAATAATATAACCGAATCTTTATTGGACGCTCAGTGATGCATATGTCTCTATATCATTGCCGTCTTCGGAAACATCAGCAGTCTTTTTCTGATTTTCTTGATCCAGATCATAGGCCTTATCACTCATACCTTCTTTTCTATACGCATCAATCATCATAGAGTAAGTTGTGGAATCTGGTTGGCAACTTTTATCTTTCATTCGCTTGAAAACTCTTTCCATCTCCATTAAATCCTCTGCCTTTGCACATGCATATATGACAGCATTAAAGAATGAGGTATTCTCAGGTATCTCTAGTTTTCCAGCCAATTTAACACTGCTGATCACCTTATGGAAAAGGCCAGCATTGGCATACCCTCTGACGAGGCAGCAGAAGGTCTTGGTGTCTGCCTTCATTCCTTCAGCACGCATCTGATCAAATGTATACTCCATGTGCTTCGCATCGCCTGCATCTGAAAATGCCTCAATTACATTGTTATATGTAGATGTCGTCCAGGGAAATGAAAGCCGGCGCATGTATTCCATTACTGAGGACATCTTATCGTACATCCTTTTCTTCCCATAAGCACCAATAAGAATGTTAAATGTGCGTGTTTCTGGCTCAATTCCAAAATCACGAAATTTCTCATACCATCTTTCCATCATTTCAATTTGACCCTTGTTACCAAACAAGCTAAGAATAGTATTCATAGTCCATACATCAGGTTTGCATGTGGTGCTCTTGAGCATTTGGGAGAGCACCCTTTCCATTTGTTCGTATCTCCCTGCCTTTCCATAACCACTCAACACTATATTTTGAGTAACGGTGTTCGGAGTTATTAATCTTTCAGCCATTTGATCATAGAGGGACTCAACCAGTTCAAAACAAGACGCATCAACACAAGCCTTAATCAATATACTGAAAGTATAAACGTCAGGCTGGCAGCGCGGAAGAGACTTCATTTCTTCGAGGATAGAAAATGCTTCATCAATTAGATTGCTCCGACAATAGGCAGCAAGCAAGGCGGTGTAAAGTTCTGAGGTTGGTTCCAGTCCCTCTTCAAACATCTCATCAAAAAGCATCCGAGCATGTTCTGGTTGCCCAGATTTTCCAAGAAGAACAAGAAGCTTCATGTAAGTTCCTTCTTTTGGTTGATAAAATGGCTGATTCTTTAGCATGTCAAACACCTATAAATTCAAAGAACAAATATAATTGTACTGGCTACTTTGAAGCCCAAAACATGTTAATCGCGTCTTAGTGACCTACCCCTATGCTTAGCATTCCTTGAATGTTATGCACTACTATGTACCAGATTCAGATAAAAAAAAATGGTGATCATTCTCCTACATGCTCAAGAACAATTTCCTCATATTTTCAAGTCATTAGACATTAATTAACCTTAAGGATGCCATACCAATACAAAAGTTAATCTGGAAATAACATACAATATAATCTAAAACCCTCGTATTAATATGTTCCTCATAAATAATTTATATAAGAAATCTGCGCATACTGATCCTTACATAGAATTATTACAGCCAACCAAGAAACGACTGATGTTTCGTTAAAAGGTAATGATTTCAAAAAATAAAAAACATTAAAAAAATGGTAATGGTAGCCAAATCCAGTTCTGAAATGTGAAATGAGACTTACCTGAAGGGCACGAAGCCATTGCTTTTTGTCAATGGCATCAGAGAGTGCTTCGGTGACAGTATTGACCCACGCCTTGGCATTGTTTTTCTTATCCAATTTCTTCTTGATATTCCTTATGTGGGTTCTTCTCTTGTGGTTACCGCTTGATAATTGTGGTTCACTGATCCCCGGGTATTCCCCAACTTTCCAGATTTTTTTCTTTGGCAAAGTTGCTATTGTTGATGATGAAGAAGGGGTCGTTGTGGAGCAGCAGAGTATGGCAAGTCTGGGAAAACTACGAGGGGTGCTGCCGCCTCCGCCGCTAGTGCTGGTGGGGAGAGGAGAAAAGAGGGAGGACGAGGAGGAGGACAAGGAGAGACAAAACGACGATGTTGCCATCTTTTGCCTAAACCTGCGTCGCCGTCAACTCACCCCAAAAATTCCCCAAACAGAACAGCTTGCTTACTTTCTTTCTTCCGACTGAGCACCCATTTCAGCAAGCCATTTTTCTTTTAACGCACAAAAAAAGAATCGAAATTTAAAGCTTCAGCGATTTGGGAAAACCCTCTCTAGGTGTATCGCTCGGAAAAATGATGTATCATCGCTCAATGGCTAGTACTCAAATCCGGATAAAGAGGATGTAATAAAATGAAAGGATTATGATTATTACTAGTTACTAGTATACCAATTTTGATTGCCCGCCACACGTCTGACAAGATTATCTCACAAAATGTATACTTAATAAGTGATAATTGGATAGTTCACAATGCTATTCCGAGGTGAGAATTGACAGAAATGATATAATTTTAAATATCTGACTCTATAAATGTGAAAGACGCATATATAAGCATACTGATATGTCAAATCAATATTGGTGTTCACATTAACTCGCTGCCAACTAATTATCCAAATGCACATCACATGCATACATGTGGTACTATTTAATATTTATGGCACCAAACGTCTAGAATTATCTCATTTCCCAAAAATTGAGCACAGAACCTTGAAGGAGGAAAAGAATTTGTAATTGGAGTTAACTGCAAGGTTTTGGAAAAAGAATCGTAAACACACTAACATACACATACATATAGGCTATTTTTTGTAAGAGCGTGTGGGGACCCCAAATTTCGATTTTCTCTCACCGAGTTAAATAGCGTGAAGAAATAAAAAATATATATATTTTTTGAATCAACTTACTAGGGTGGGGGATTTTGCTACACTTCATACAAAAACTTTGCACAAATTTCTTACAAAATCTCAGACATCACAACACTTAAAAACCAACCATCGCTGTTTAAACATACAAGTGAACAAAAATCATGAAAAAATAAAGTTCAAATTTTCTTATTACCCCTACACAACTCAAGTGGTTCAAAGATAAACTGAACCCACTTTTGTTATATTTTTTTGTTTCCATGTGTGTCCAAATAGATTCTAATGATAATTGCAATCACCAAAAACTAATTATACAATCTAGCTTCTTCTTCTTCTTCTCTTTTTTTTTTTTTTTTTTAATCAGCAAGAATTATCCTCACCAAATAACTTGAAAGGGACAAACAAAGAAAAATAAGACAATATCCAAATCACATCATAAGTTTATCACCTCTATATTCTTTGCAATTTATTAGCACTTGAAGATTTTTACATATAATAACTTGTTAAGTTTAGCTTGATCCATACTTCAGTCGTTCCCACCTGAAGGGTTGGAACACATAGAGAACTTTAGGTGAGCTTTTGAATAACAAAGCTACACACACACAGACTGCGGCAATAGCGACCATAGAAAGCATTGCTGGTCGGTAAATTGCCAGTGATGATCTCGTCGACCTTCCATACAGCAGTTTCTGCTCACACTGCCTGCAATGTCTCTCACCTGCTCTTCCAACACCCATTTCACTTTCAAAGGTGACAACTGATTTGGTTGATTTTTCGGCATCATTAGCCACTTTGTGCTTCATGTTACCATCTGAAAGTGGAACCGGGATGTTAACGACATATGCATTGCTTGCTTTCTTGTCGATTTTTCGTTGAACGAGATTGATATATGAGAAATGACCACGGAAACATGCATAATCATAGGGCGTTAAGCCTGAACTGTCTCGTGTGCTCTTCCATGCTTGGATTCCCACCTGTACAAAGCATCAGTCTTGAGAGTTATCTCACAGGAAGAGTAATGGTGGTGGTGGTGGTGATGGTGATGATATAAACAAGAAGAAGCATCCTAACCTGTGTTTGTAACTTAGCTAGAAGAGAGAGAAACAGGATTTCAAATTAAATATGGAAAAAACAATAAAAAATAAAAAAAGTCGAGAAATTGTTCATAATAATGCAGATGAATGCTGACATATATACTGCTGTAAGTCTAAATGAAGAGCTTCTGCACTCCCAAAACAGCACTTGTTAGTTATTACGTAGTACCACATCGGCGCTGATTTATTAATTAACAGAATTGGTCAAACCTATCTTTTATCCACAAATTTTATACAACCCCCAAGTATTACACACTGATCCACCACTCATTTCTATTGGTTTATAATAATCCAAGTATAAACAAGTACAATCGTTTCCCATACGTGCTTATACATCTCCACAAGATAGCTATGCCTCATCTACATTGCAGGTACATGTAGATATCTTTGTTTCAAGTAATAGAATTAAGAACACTGATAACTGGACTCGCAGAGAAATAAGCAGAAAATGCAATAAATGAGACTAAGAAAGTTAGTCATGGTTCATCTATTCATCTTTCTGGGTTTGCAGCAGGCAGCTTTTGGACATTTATCTTTCAAGTTGAGAAAAAATCGAGCCTAGCCATAAATATAAACCAAAGTACAAGGCAGAAGGTAGTACCAGTCCAGGATCTTCAGTTAATGCATCCAAGACATTCTCACAGTTCTCTAGACTAGCTGCTATGTGAAGAGGAGTCAATCCCTGGGGACCCAACGCATCTGGCTTAAAAAGATAGCACTCTCCATCATATTGCTTATATCTGGATCCTGATTCATTCAGAAATTCATCTTGACGGTATCTTAATAAGAGTTCCACCATACGCCTGCAGTTTCTCCGAACAGCTCGATGAAGAAGGCCAATATCCATCAAGGCAAGTATGGTAGACGTCTGTTGGCCCGTATCCACATTACCACTAAATAGAATACTCAAAAGTTTCTTAACTACAGCACACCAATCATGATCAATGGAGAACTCGATGAGCCACCTGAACCGTCTAAAGGGAAATCGATCCACATTGGCATTGTTTTCACCCAACCTAGACTTTAAGCGACATTTATGGAGAAGCCAACCCATTTCGTGTATAAAGTCCAATGCTTGGGTTCTAGCATATACTTTATCAGTATCTCCACCAGCGACTTCAGAGACCTCAATGTTTCTTTCCAGCATACAAATTTCAGAACAGACATCCTTCTCTGCAACAATGAATGGGAAGAAGCTGCTACTAAGACCATGGTCCTCAACCTAAAATGGGGCTGACAATTACAATTCAGAACTTGGAAAAAGCATATCAATCAATGCTTGCAGTTACAAGGCATGAATAATAACAAGCTACAAACTATATTTACATAGTGGAGGGAAAAAGGAAAAAGGTGAAAACAAAATTACCTCAATAAATCCCCTTCCTGTAAAGCTGGGTATGGTGCAAGGGAAGCTAAGAGTCTGCAGCTCATCATGCTTGACTAGTGAATCTGCTTCCCCAGTCATATTAGGACAACTTTGCTGGACTAGATAATTCCCTTCTAGTGCACAGAGCAACCTATAATAGGAAATACAATCAATTGAAAATGTTATGCACCAAGATTATTGTAGATGGCCACGTTTGAAATGAAGATATCGATGGGATGGAATGGAAGAACCTTGCCGTCGAGAGAGAAAAGTTGAAGCCTTTAACGAAAAACTGAACGTCCTCAGAGACAGGAACTGCAATTGGCTTGATACTAGATATTCTGCAACTTCTATGGTTTTCAGGTGGCAAAAGCGTGTCCAAAACAACCTGACCTGCAGTGTTAATCATAAAAAAATTTTCATCTTCCCATCTTAATAATTATCCTTATTTAATTTCAAGTCCAAAACTAGAGGGGAAACAGAGAATAGAAAATATGCAAAAGATACCATTATATACAAAAGCAACACGATGCCTCACTCGAGTGTAGATCCATCCTGTTCTCCAAAATGAGTCAATAGACGAATCAACAAGCCTCCTCAAACTGGAACTGAGATCACAGTATATCTGCAAGAATAGTTATTAAAAAAGAAGGAACAGAAATAAAGATAAAGGCAATTTTCCTAAAAATAAGAGAATGAACAGTTTGGCATACTATCAACTGTAGCTTATTTGAGATCTACTAAACTAAGTTTCAACTTTAAGCTCCTCAAGCCAAATTGAAGTCCTATCTATGATATCCACTTGAGAAAAAGCTGACTTGATATAACTGGCTGCAGTTCTCAACAACTCAGGCATGCTACAATCAGCTCAGCCTAATTGATCATACTATAAATGACAGAAGCCACAAGTTATCTATAGTTCTGCAATGAAGTAAAAATTACCTCCTCCCAAGCAGATATATCCATTCGGAGGTATATTGTCAGTATGATACAACCAGGTTTGATGTAGCTTTCTATGTCACTAGGACTGTGAGATAACCAGTCAAGAATCTGTAATAGCATCGAACAAAGGTCAAACTCTCAGTCATTGAATGCAATAGAAAATTGCTACGTGAAATATTAGAGTAGAAAGGGTCAGCACACCTGTTTTCGTAGGAGAAGAGGAATTTCACTTGGATCTTTGCCAAAGAGTTTAAAAACAATCCGATCTGTGCGACTCTAAAATCATATGGAGAATTTAAATTATGACAAATCAGACCAGGTAAAGATACCATCCTAAAGCCTAGTGTAAACATAGGGACCTTTTATCCAGATCAACATATATCTAAAATTTAATTAGAAGATTCTCTTTTAGAATGCATCAACTCAACATTTGGCAGATGAATTCTTACTCAGACAATAATCCTGTATACATCTTACTTCTTTCTCGAAACATTCTATTTTCCCATTTTTGAATTTCTATGGTGAATTTCCTCTTAAAAATTTTCACCTGATACACACATAATAATGTCATAATATAACGATAAGGAAGCGGAGAATCTGAAGGGTTCTACATTGTATGATTCAGTTCATGACAGACTCTTTTAGCTTATCTAGTTATTTTTGGATCAGTAAATCACAAGCAAAAACAGTTTAAACCTATACCTCCCCACTGGAAGTAGATGGTGATTGGGTGGATGTGGAACCTGAGTTTCCACTATTTTGCAGTGCGTGAGATGTGTGAGGGTCTGCATACAAACTTAAAGGGCCACCAGAAGATATATTCCCAGAGTTTTTAGCAGAAACAGGATTCAGCTGATTTTCCATGTAGTCTTGAGAATCATCATAGACACTATTTAAGTCAAACGTATTTGGTTTCACCCTTCCCACTAATGTATCTGAAGCATCTACTTTCTGGATAATTCCATCTTGATCATTATTAGTAAGCACTTTATTCTCTCTCGCCCCAGATGCATTTAATTTCATGCATTGTCCAACAGGCAAATGAGAGTCCTGCAATCCAATGCAGTCTGAAGTGAACACAAAAAACATCGTCAATTCAGGATAATTTGTATCAAGATTTGACACCTTTTCTGCAGTCGTAACAGATATCCCTGCATTCTTCATATCCTGGAATTTAGGTGACAGTTCAGATGGATTTCTCTCATTAGTCGTCCCAGTAAGACTGGCAAGGTTACTCAGCAGATGAGGGAGCAGATCCTGATCCTTTGTGTGATCTGAGCTTGCTGCAATTCATAAAGAGAACATGCTGTGAGGTAATTAAATAATCCAAGTCATGAAAAAGTAGAAAATGTCAGAGAGAGAGAGAGAGTGGCGCCATGTGCAAAATGTAAATTTTAAATCCAATTATAATTGGTTGCCAAACGAACCCGAAAGCAACAGAAAGATGTCATGAATAACACAGAGATATACTCTAAAAATCAGGAACTTTCTTCTTTGTATATGTAACTTTCTAAGACTCTTAACAGTGTACATAGTGTAAGGTCAGATCTTGATTGTAGACTCAGTAGAGACTTCCGTCTATATGCACTCCAACTAGAAAATAAATGTCAATCATGATAGATTCATGATTATAAGGATATCCATATATGCACAGGACTTGGTGGTTACCCTGAATTTGAAAATGTAGCACAATAGTTTCGTTAGCATCTCATCATGACAACAGAAAGACACTCCCAAGGTCACATAATAGACCAGAAGGTCATTCCAGTTGTTGGAGATCTACAAAACCTTGAAACTATATCGAATTGGAGCTAAATTCTCAGTTACTGAACTAATACCTTCTGCAGTTCATAGTGCAATAAGACAGAAAATTCCTCGAATCTCAAGGTGCTCACTGCTTACATCCAAATATGATTAGGATTCGCAGGGGGGAGAAAAGGTCTCTAGAACTTTGTTTTAAAGTGTTAGATCTTGAAATGTTCGACTGTAATTATGATTCACCTTATATACCATAGCCTGAACCATGATCACCAGTACTTGACTAGTTTATTTCTCGAACTTGGATAGACAAAAGCTTATGATGTAGCTTTTCAGTCCTTACACAAAATGCTTTCAAAGTTCACAAAGTGACTTAAAGCTGAAAATTTGTAAATATTTTAAACTCAGTTTGAACCTTCTTATATTTTTCCAGCTGGATGATTTCGTCTTTGGGACTATAGTCAACTCCAATAAGATATTTTTTAATTTTACTTCAATACAGTTCCAATATATACAAACAGAAAGAACTCTGAAACTAAGAGCTCTGTCAACGAATCCCTGACTTGAAATCAAAGAAAAAATTTTAGCACAAAACGCGTGCGCAAAAAGTGACGCGAACTTGCATAGCAACGATTTGGATAGCTTTTATCCCCAAATGGATATAATGTCTCCAAACATAATAATTTCCATCCACAGCCCTTAAAATTAACATCTTAAGAGAGCATTCCTTATATTCATGCATCCAAATACACTGCTCTTGGTGTTAACCACTGTCCAAAAATCACAAGCTTTTTCTCAGCTTGTGCATTCAAGGAAACCAAGAACCCTGAACCTTAGGTTTACTGCACAACATCTCCGAGGCACATATCATCCAACATCAATATAGGCACGATCTTGTGCAAGAATATTTTATTTTCAGTTACTATTCAGTATAATATCTTTGTACAGTCAGGTCTTGCAATTAAGAGCAGAAAGATGCTGAATATATAATCTTTCAGACGGATGGTTACTTACACTTTAAATTGGAGAGTATCCTCAGTAGACTAATCAATAAATAATTACTACCCCGCTCATCATTTAGAGAGGCTCCATTAGCTACGTTCTCTGGATGTGTCTTCCTCCTTCTTTTGTTGTGACCTGCTAGGCGTCTACGACAACTCCTTTTGCCTTCATCAAACTCTTGAAGCACATGAAACCTGCCAAGAATTGTTTTCCCCAACCAAAAGACAAATCTATATTAACAGAGAGGAAATTACATAAAGACACGACAAGAGAACAGGATGAAAATTACAGCTGTTTGCAAAAAAATTAACATAATAATGAAACCAGCAATTGTTTATGCGTTCAAAGATAGAAAAAACAGCTGAACTATGTTGTTTGTCAGCAAATTTTATTGAGAAACCAAAATAGAGAGCAGCATCTCAGTTGGAAAGTAAATGTATGCTCTATCTGCATGTTTGGTACCCCTGATTAGACCGAATAGAAGTTGGTAGGAGGTAGATGGTATTCATTGGTTTTCTTTGCAACATACTACAGAGTAATCCAACAGAACTAGACCGGACAAGATAAAAAAGTTCACATAGTATTGTTTTGCATTAAAACTCAACGAATAATATCCTCCTTAATCCTCTTCATAGTTCCTACAAACTGGCATCAACTTAAGTTTGCACTAAAGTTCTTATCCGATATAATCAGGTGTAATGTGCCCAACAAATACGAGCGCATTATTCCAGCTTTGATGAAAAGCTAAAAAATTACAAGGAAACCTCCACTTGAAAACTGACCTGCTGCATTGCTGGCAGAACCGCTGCATAACATTTCCCACCAAAGCTTTGGTAGCCTTAGAATGCAGATCACACACTTTGTGCCGTCGGTGATAATCTTTGGCATTTCTCAAATCTGCTCTACAATCCTCCACTTGACAAACTGCACTATTAGTCAATTGACCAGAAATTTTAATCTTCTTCCCGTTCTTTCCTTCCCATTTATCAACATCCCCTTGTGTAATGGGATATACTTGATCTCCAAGATTTAAATTAAGTGATCCACTCTCGTCATTCGCCTCTCCATTTTCAACATCAATTACTCTCCTCCTTTTCTCCAATTCCCTCTTTTCTCTCTCATTTCCCAACATCATTTTGTCCCTATCGGATGCACCATTATTGTTAGCCGGAACATCTGGTCCAACAGGAAACTGCTCAGTTCTACAATCTGTCACTGAGTTTATTGGGGCAGCCGTAAATAAATCGCCGTCCCATCTCCAGTCATTCAAATCCCACTCCATTGTCTTCTTCCCTACAGCCTTTACATCCGGCATTACTGGACCATATAAGAGATGTGTCTTTCCCCCAAACTTAGTTTCCATATCTCAACATGGCATAAGCATACAAGCAGTACGGCATAAAACCATAAGGGAAAAAGCACAGAACTTTGACTAACCTAATTCTATCAAACAAAATCCAGAAGAAAGATCAAGCATTTCTGTGAACCCATAACAGAAAACTCAGTTTTTAACCATAATTAGCCTATAATTAAGCGAAAGATTTTACCCTTCAATTATGTTCACCACAACCCAGAAATCGTGAGGAATATAGAACACCCATAGGCCAAAAAACACCTCGAATATCAGTCAAATGAGAAACCCTGTGATCTTGAAAAGAAAAGAACAGAAAGTTGCCAGAAAGAGATATATATATATATAAATATATAAAAGAAAAGAACTATAACAGAACTATAACAGTCCAGCTTGATCCCAAGATTTGTAGGCAGGCAGCTACCGAAACATCGCCGCGTATTTAGAGCAAAACAACAGAGAAAATCGGACACGGTTATCTCTAACGAATTCAACACAGAAATAATTTTAAAGTAAAGAAAAAAGGCCAAAAAGGAAGCAGAAAAAATCAAGAAAGCTTTTCAACATCTGTTAGTCCAATAATAATATAAAAAACAGTACAATTTTATCTTTAAATTATGAGACCATCCTTATGGAATCTTTGGCCCACCCACGCCACAGTCCCTGTCTTTTTAGTATCTCCCACACATACGCATACCATTTTACCCAGAAAGAGAGAGTTATAAATGTGAAAAGCTTCATTTTACTGCTGAATTTTGTCCCCCGCACTTTTTGCTTTCTTTCCATACTACTTTATTGGTTTTTGTGGACTCCAGAAATTCATGAATGGCCTTTGCTTCTTCTTTGTCAATAGGACGTTTCTTTCCGAATGGATGTCGTGCACACCTCGGCTTAGCAATTCTTGCTAGCAAAAGTTGTTGATTTTTTTAATTTGGTTGACAGAAGTCAAATGGATTTCTTAACTAACCTCCCAAAAAATTGAAAATCTAATTGTTTTCTACATTTTATGTTAATGTGTGAGACCGAAACTCTTTAAATTATTGACTTGTTATATAAAAAATATATGAAATGTGATATAAATTTGTATTATATTTCAAATACTATTTTCGTCTGGCAAAGATAGATTCGTATTTCTTTTTCATCTATCATAAAATATAGGTTACTTTCCTTTTTAAAATGTAATTAGAATAATAGTATTAGTTTTCTTTTAATGTGCATTATTATAATTAACAAAATAATATTATTTTAAGTATAATATTTAATAAATGAAAAGGTATATAAATAAAGAGTAATGCTACACGTACAAATAGGTGTACAAATAGGTTTATAGATATAGAGTAAAATTATAATTTTAGCCATCTATTTTCTCATTCTTTTAATACACAATATAAGGTAAAATTGTAATTTTACATTTTACGTGAACATTTATTTATACAAGTAGATTAATCATTAAATAAATGATAATAAATTCTATCTTTTTTAACATTATTACTTGCACTTTTCTTAATATTTGTAAAAATTAGATTGAATCCATCTTTGTGGAATCAAGTAATACTGTATATGTAAATGTAAGTTGAAATTGTTTATACATAAATACAATTGGAAAAAAGAGAGAATTTCTATGTGTTTATGCATGTCTGTTTATTATGTTAGATAACAATGTATGCTATACGCGCACATCTAATTATCTAAAGTAACATGGATTGATATGGGGCCACGCTAAACTTTTGGACCACAAAAAACAAAATAAACACTTACCTAACAACTTGCGTTTCCTAGTTTTCTTCTAGTGATTTCTAAATGCTAGGAACTCTAACTACCAATTCAAAAGATATAAATGCATAAAGGAAACTTTGTTTCTTTTCAATTAAGGAGATGGATAAAAAAAAGAAACAATATCGATGGCCTAACGTGTAATGAAAGATTAGAGTTCAATATGTACATTGTACAAATACAGGTAATGTGTGAATGAACATGTAAGCATAGAACGGCCTGCAACCAACAAAATGGTTGGGGGGTCATGTGAATGGTATGGAGGAGAGAAACTTGTGTAAGAAGATGACCAAATATGTGTCTCTTGTAATTTTATCATTAAATATAAATGAAAAAACTTACTTCTTTTTTTCCCCTTTTGCTCTCTCAAGTTTCTTTGAAATGGGCAAGTTAGTTGATAAATGGATGAGGGGTCCATCAATCCATGCCCTATATGCCACACGGAACATAACATTGATTTGGACCATATATTGCACATGGGTTGTGTATTTGTGGTCAAAGTCAAGCAGAATAAAAACATAGGACAATCAAATCATGAATTATAAAGTGACCAACCATGACCCATTTGACGAGTTTTTCTAAGGAAACGGACTTAGAAAATTCACCAATTTGACATATTTTCTCCAATCGATTAAAAGAAAGAAAAGTTGCGGCTTCAAGAAGACAAGCACTGTCTTCAATGTTTCATTTCATACACAAGACACTCTAAAGCTAAACCACATATCGAGCAAAAAAGAAATCATATTTACATCAAAGATTCATTTGACAACAGTAATAAAAAAGTGTATAATTATCCCAAACATTTTTCTATGAAATTTTCAAGACAAAATCCTCTCTTGCATATGCATGGTCGCTTGACCTTGAAAGGAGTCTGGAAGAATTCACCTACGGAGATTTCTTATGTTACAAGGTCTGAGATGGTTAAAAAAAGTTGTAACAAGCCATTAATCGGCACGGTACCAATGGCCCTCGTAGAATGTACTCCTAATAATCACGCATTGACTAACACCAATCAAGAAATTAAAGCAAAATATTGTACAATAATTGTGATTGATTGACTCTTCTATTGATTGCACGGGTCCACCACAAAGAACATTGTCATTGTCGCGAAACTCCGTTTCAAAGTTAAGGTTTTCACCCTTTTTCAGTTCTCGGCAATCAGTCAATTTTCATCGCCTGCTATTATTTGAAAAATGAAAACTATCGTATTAGATGATAGCCATACTGTAAAAGCATTCAGTAATTGCCACGTGAAAGCCGCAGCCATTTATAAATCCTTCAATGGCATTGGAGCTGACGGAAAAAAGACTGATGTACTGATTCTTAGTAGGCAGTGAAGTGTTGTGGGAACTTGTACAAAATACATCTTTTATACACAATCAATCAAACCATCTCCATCACTTAGACACGTTCATACGAAAATACCCACACCGTTCACATTTTTTTTTCCAATTTCAGTGTCATAATATTTAAGGATTTACAGAGTGGAAACTTGTGATGTGAAGAGCATAATATCGGTTTGGTATGGTCATCAGAAATCATATGGATGAGTTCATTTTAGACCTTCAATGGAGATTATGAACCAAGAACGGAGGAAGCACTTGGTGTCAAAGGCACGTGATTGGATTAAACAGAGAAGTTTCACGAACGTAGGTTATTGAGATGGACACTTAAATTGTGTTCAATGCTCTTCACAGCTCACCTCCCAATTTATCGCATTTTGGGTTGGCTATTGAGGATTGTAGAAATTTTGTGTTAGAGATGATGAGATTGAATTCTTTTGCATACACAGATCTCCAAATCAAACTACTCATTGTTTTGTGAGAGCAACAGGTTCCACCCTGGACTCCATAAAACAGTTAGGTAATCCCCCGAGTATTATTTTAGATGTACTGTTTCTCGATGTCAATAATGAATAAAATTATTTTATTAAATAAATAAAAATGAAAGAAGAAGAAAGAAAAATGCGTTTATGCGGGTGGTCTTTTTAATTTATCATAGTTTTGATGCTTGACATGCTAATATTTGAAAGCCCGTTACTACCTACGTTGTAAAGAATTTATATGTCATAATGACGCAACATCAAGGTTTGCCAAAGTCAAAACACAAAAATGTGATTTGACTAAAGCATCAAGGTAAAATTCAAGCTTACTTGCTTTGAATCAAGCAGGTCCACGAGACGAGTGTATCCGTGGAAATACAACCATGGATTTTTGACTTAACAAATATAAGGTGAAGTATAATATTATTAGAGTACCGGTATTCTGTCGGTTAACCATTGAATGAGAAAATCCATTTCAAAATAAGGTTCATTACAATGATTTCTAAAATCATGATACCAACCTCATGATGTGGCAATATGAAGAGAGGACACGTAACAATAAGTGGTACATCTATTATTTTTTATTAAATCACATTAAGAAGTTGATTCTATAAGAAAACCAACTGCTGGTTTTTGAAAACCTTTAGCATTCACCATCCGTAAACAAAGTGAAGCCACTTCTAAGTCTAAAATTCCCTCTTTTTATCTTCAAAGTATATTCCCTTCTTTTGTTCATCTTGTTAAAGACTTTCTCCAGGAATAATAACAAAAAAAATGAGAAGAAATCAAATAACACAAAAATGAGAAGAAATCAATATGGCTCTGTTTGCGCGCGCACGCACGCATGACCAGGAACGAGTTAATGTTATTCTACCATCCACTGTCAACTTAGAGCACTCACAATGGAAGTGTTAGTGATATATATTAGTTAACAACTAAAAAATATAACTACAGTGGAGGTGTTAGCGAAATTGTTAAAGAATCTTTTTAGCCCCAATTTTAGAGTTCTTTCATTTATTTCTTGTAGTAATTATTGACTATTGAATTTTGGGGTAGGGATGGCAACAGGTCGGGTTCAGGGTTTTGACCAATTTACTAACCTATTTAGATTTATTTTTTAAATATTTTTTAAAATTTATTTTTTATTTTTTCCATTTATTTTTAAATTTTTTCATTTAAACAGGGCAGGACAATTCGGATCGACCCTGACCCGCCCCCCTGCTACCCGATTTGTCCCAAAATAGCCCCGCCAACCGCGGCGGCGAAAAAAATTTACTGAATTCGGATCGGGGCCCTACGGTTCTCGATCGGGTCGGCTTAAATTGCTATCCCTCTCTTGGGGAGATAAAATATAAAAAATGGCCAATAACTTTTCTTTATAGTTAAATTTAATACTCATATTTAACATCTCCAATGTATCTTTCCTTAAAAAAAAAAAAAATCCAATGTATCAGTATGTAATGGCTACATTTAAAATGTCTACAAATTATTTAACAATCACTTAATGTTCCTTTTTTTTTTTGGCTTATGTGGCAAACTAAATTTAATAACTCCATTGTAGATATGATAATAAAGAAATGCATATGTCAGTTCTGAGAGCAATGTCAACCACAACTTCTATCTTAACTGCTCTTGTAATCTCTAATGCTCTATTTTATTGACCTAGTCCATTGGAGGAGAAAGAGTGAAAGAAGATGATTATTTTAAGTAAATAAGAATAGAATGAGGTGTAGAGATAAAAAGCTAAAAAAAGAAAAAGAAGAGAGAAATGGAAATAAATTAAAAAATAATGATAAAATAGTAGTGGATTGAGTGAAGGTGGAAGTCTATTTGTGGACTTTACAAGGGATTCGAGGGAGAAAAAGTGAGGAAAAATAGTGTAAATGAGATAAAAGTGATTAAAAGAAAATGAAACTAGATAAAATTACGGGGCTCACGAATTTTTTTTTTTCTCTCTCTTTCCTCAAATGGACCTAGTGCATTTTTCAGAGCATTAGAGATTCTCTAACAATGTTTACGTTGCCACTGAAGTCCATCACCGAGTCGAGCAACCTCTTAAAATGACCACCTCTTAAAATGACACATGAAACACACATATCTTATTTGAACAATCATCGGCGTGCCAAGAAGACGACGCACAAACAAGTACTCAGGTTCGTCGTGCATCCGAAAGATCACTTTCTGATCAAATTACATACCGAAGACCACATACATCTGGCATTAAGATTATTAGCATCAACACGCAACTATTATATATATATATATATATATTTTTTTTTTTTTTTTTTTTTCTTTACTGATAATCATAATTTTATTCCATCAAACCAAACATTAAAAGCAATAACAAAGCGCTCAGCCAGATCCCACAAAGCAAAAATACACGAGGACTTAGCAAGAGCCACACACAAAGCATAGTCAGAGCCAGAAAGTACTTGGCAAGAGCCAACAAGCAACATATATAAAAAATGAAAGAAACAAATGAACACCAGATAAACAACCAAAAATAAAAAAGAAACAAGACCAAGAAACTCAATGCCACAGAAGAAAAACACCCAATGCATCAACCTACCCATAGGAAAGGAAACACAGCAGTCCTCCTTCTTCAGCACAAAAGTTCTTCAATCTCCAAATTTGATGTTGAAGACCCCAACAGCAAGGAAAACATACACTTTATTTGGAGTCTCAGGATAGGAGTCTCAACAAAACATTGAGTATTGAGAAGGAAGAGGTTCAAATAGGAACCAATTTTTGGCAGGTGTAAGGTTTTAAGAGTGAAATTAAGAAGGGGTTTCTCTTTCTAGTTTTCTTACTCATAATGTTCATGTTGTGTAGGGTAAATTCCATCAAAAGGGGGCAATTTTGATTGGATTCTGACCGATGGGAGCCCCAGTTCATCAATTCTTCCAGACATTTCACGAGCATTAAGGAAAAAATTTTGGTGTTCCATGAGACTCTTATTGGCAAGAGCATCAGCAACAAGGTTTCCTTGTCTGTAAAAGCGTGCTTTATGTTGATCTTTTATTTCATGGCATAGATTTCTGATTTGTTCAAGATCATATTGAAGATTCCATAGTCCCTTGCACTTCTTACCAATGCAGTCCAGAGCATTAGTGCAGTCTGCCTCAATAAAGTCAATCAAAATGTCCTGAGACTAACACAATTGTAACTCAGAGGATAGCTTTCACTTCAGCTTCCAATGGTTCCCCTTTTTTAAGTAACTTACTAAAGGCCTGAATGGTTTTCCCTTCCCAATCTCGAACAATCCCACCAGCTGGCCATAAAATCATCCTTCCTACTCCATGCTCCATCGGTGTTGAGTTTCAATTGCCCCTGTTTAGGTTTAACCCATCTCACAACAATAGCGTTGCTCCTAAACCACTTCTGACTCTTAGTGAAATAATCTTTAAACCTTTGACTCTTATGCCAAATTTTTTTTTTTTTTGGTCACCCCAGCTTGGTACATCATGAAAATATAGGACTCCACTTTTTCAATGACATCATGGCTAGACATGGGCACATCTTGTTATTTGGATCTGTTTCTCCCATTCCATATAAACCAGAGAATTAACAGAGGGATGTTGGTGGAGAGCTGACCCCCATTCTTCTTCTGGGCAAGGAACCAGTGCAGTAACATCTGATTAGGGATCCTCGCATAGCACTTTTCAACTTCACAAATATTAAAGAAACGTTGCCAAATGATACTAGCCAGTTTTCTCTGAAAGAACAGAAGTTCAATATTCTCCAAATCTTAGCAAGATTAGCATTTTGAAAAAATAGGAATCCTCATTCTACGTTGGATCGCAGTAATTACTCCACATACAATACAATCAGAAAAAGAAAAGACAATATGCAACCATCTGTAGCCCCCTAAAAGGGCAAAACTAATGTTTTTATTTCAATGCATGTTTCTTTACAAAATGTGATGTCTTGATCGGATTGAGACGGTTTCAAAAATAGCTAGTTTTGCAGTCAATAAAAAAAGCGTCAATAGGTCTATCGTCAGGAGCCTGATAGTAGATCCCGTGGAAATAACAGCCAGGCACACAAGCAAGTGTCAAAATATTGAGTCAGAATGAACCTCTAATTCCTACAATACCAAAATCTGATAGAAGGGAAAACCTAACATCCACACTTCTAAGGGACTCAGTGATCTGTTTAACCCCGTCAGGTGCAGCAAAAGAATAGAAGTGTTTTCAGATAAAACCAATCAAATAAGCATTCCAAAAAAATAAAATAAAATAACGGGAAAAGCAAGATGGAAGGAAATATAATAAAATAACGGGAAAATCAAGATGGAGGGAAATACAATTCAGCATGCAAAATTTTCAGCACTACAAGAATAATAAAATCTGGTACTCCTGGCCAATAGACAAGTAGTAAAAGGGACCCGGTTAATTGATTAATTAGGACCCCTATATCTAATTATCTCATTTCTCATTGGCCACTAAGTCTAAAGTACTCTTTGAGTTCCCAATTTAAGAACAAAATAACAAATATAATGCGCTGAAGCTGCAAAGGAGTTGGCATGCAGAATACCTTGCAAAAACTATCATTACACCGCAGACAAGCATATACCATCTCCTCAGGTAAAAACCTACAACGTGCACCAATAAATATCTCTAACATACAGAGATACAAAAACAACAAAAACACCCTAAAAAAAGGAAAAGAAAAGAAAAAACAAAGCCACACACACACAAAAACACAAAACATTTTTAGATGCCTGCATGCTATATTACACGGAAAACACTCGTTACAATGATGTTTCTCTGGAAGAAAAGATGAACCACTCTAACCAATGGAAATATAGGCAGAGGGAAAAACAAAAAAGGAGCCAAGAGAGGAAGAAATAATGGATGACTTGCATAAACTGTCGCTATTTAAAGGAAGCAGCATGTATTAATACTCCAGACAACCTACATTTAATATTTAAATTAAAAAAGAAAAACGTAAAATCTTAAATAAAAAGAAAAAGCAAAAGTAAAAGTCAGCATTGTTATCTGAAGAACGAAAAAGTGCAAGGCCCACACGTACAAAACAGGTAATGATTGAAAACAAATTTAAGCTTAGAAAAAAAACTTTTCTACGACCTTCCCTCAAGCAATATACATATGCCTCTTGTGGGGGAGAGGGGGTGGCGTGGCGGATAGAACTCTTTAATGAAGAAAGGAATGCTACGGCAGTAAGGCTTACTACAACAAGTCAACAAATTGCTCGTCTAACGCATGAAAAATTGGAACCTTTGCACCTAAGAGATCTAAAGCCATTCCATAATGAATAGGGATTGGAATTCCAGGTCTGTTCATGCTACATCCAGTCACATGGAATCCAATATAATTTTTCTCTCCCTTCTGATGCTCATATACTCTCTTTTGCAAGGCATTTGCTACGATTAACATTTCAAATTCACAAATTGTTTCATACTGCAGCCGGAAAATATAAGTCTAAAACGACATATATTGGCATGAAGGTCAGTAGGTGACTGAAATACATTTCAAACATACAAATTTCATTAGTTCATAAACAGAATAACCTAAATGAGCATATTAGGAACAGAGTTTGAAACTGAATACTCTGAGACATATAAACCTCATGGCAGAAAGATTAAAAATTAAAGATTGGGAAATGACAAATTCATACACTACAAACACTAGAATGTGAAGAGCTGTAGTTACAACTAGAATTTCATCAGACAAAAGGCGAAAAGAAGATAAAATCTAGCCCAAGAGTTGCTTGAAACAATATATAGCACGAAAGATCAACAAAATAATCCCACTATTGATAACCCTACCGCCATTACTTTACGAGTCGGAAAATGACTTGTCATCCTCATCTTCATCCCCATCCACGTCGATACCCGCCTCTTTAAGCATCAAATACGCAACTTTTTCCAGTGCCTCTTTAGCCCTCATCCTAGCCAGAACAGCCTCCCTCGCCCTTTTCTCTGCATTCTGTCTGGCAATAGTGGCAGCCTTATGCAATGACATAGAAGCGATTCTCGCCGCGGCCACCAACTGCTTGGCCAAATCCTTGGTAAAAGCACCGCCGCTAAAACGGAAAAAAGTGAAATTGGGGATGGAGCATTGTGGGCACTCATAGCGCGAGCAGGACGAAGACGAAGAAGAAGGGAGGGAGTAGACACAGGAGAGGTGGGCGACGGAGGGGCAGCGATGGCAGATAACTCGGAGGTGGGGGGGCGGGAGCTTGGAATCCTCATAAACATCGAAGCAGATGGGGCAGAAGCAAACGGGGTGGTGAGCGAGGACGCAGGAAGTGCAGAGCTGGGCGTACATTCCCCGGTACCAGATGTTGTGGAGGGCGAAAGGTTCCAGTGAACCGCATACCCGGCAGTCTCTTCTAGGGCTGGGGATCCCCATTAGTTTTGCTCTGCTAGCATTGGGTGTTTTGCCGTTTTAGAGAGGGGAAGAAATAGGAATGAATATGGAATTTTTTTTTAATGACCCAAAAAATAATAATAATAATAACTAGTAAACCGCAACCCCGTAGTGAAAACCGACAGTAAGGAAAAGGCGTAAATGAAAATCGCAATTTAACGATATTACTTTTTCATAATAGTTTTAGTTGTAAGGCCTATTCTATATCTCAATTTGAAAGTCTACTCATCTCTTAAGTAAAGGGATAGTGGTATTAGGTGTGTGTTTAATTTGTAACAATTTGATTGTTACAATTTAATTGACCAAATAGTTTGAAATTTTTAAACTCCAAAGTCGAATATGCTATTTTCTTTAGATACGGGTCTTGTAATCTTTAAATTAATTCAGTCTTATAATAGTGCCGTTAGGAATAACAGTATTGTCTAATTTATTTGTTTTATATGCTTTTAACGATACACAGTCAATTAAATGCAAATTTTTACTACATGAATGGTTGACCAGTAATAGTGAGAATATCACAATATGAATGAACAAACTTGGTCATGAATTATTAACTAAAATGATGGCAATATATAAGTATTATTGAATGTTAAGTACTGAAAGAGAAAAAATGTAAATGTTTAATTTCAAATTTCAATGGGTAATCAATAAATGTATTTGAGAACATAATTTATATTATTGACAAGTTCTAAATAAAGTTTCTCAAAAGCAAAATATCAAGTATAGAGTAACAATTATGCTATTGACATTAAACATCTAATGCGGTTATCTAATATTGAAGATATATTTCTCATAAAGAACAACGCTACAACAAATTAATTATCTGAAATACCACTATACTTATGAAAAATTATCTAAAATGTCACTATACTTTAAAATTCATCCGATATGCCACTAAACTTGTAAAAGTACTATCTCTTTTGCCACTCTATCAACACCCAGTTAAAAAAATAACGGTCAAGATGCCACGTGGTAAATTTCGTTAGCCATGTCATCAAGTCCATTACATTTTTAATAGGAGTGGCAAACGAGATAATACTCTCACAAATTCAGTTGTATATCAGGTGAGTTTTAAAGTACAATGACATTTGAGATAATTTTTTGAAAGTATAGTGGCATTTTAGGTAATTAACTCCATATTTTATCAACTGAGTCTTTTTTTTTTTTAACTCCATGGGTCTCCAACGTTAAAACTTAACGTCTTTTATAACATTTATGCTCTAACTTTTTAAAAAAAAATAAAAAAACTGAAAATAGTAAAAATAAAAAGGAAAATAATTTTTCCCCACATACCACCAAGCTAGCCATCCGACTCCTCTACCTCCAACTTGACCAGAAAAGAAAAATACCTATATCAATTTTTTCTTTTATTTTTTTCTTTGGGCTACTCCTTTCGTGCCATTTTTTATAGCAAATAGGGGGAACATACAGCAAAATGGGGGGCTTCTCTTTTGTAACAAAAAATTACTCTGCCAGAATTGTAATTTACCAACGAGTTGGGATGGAAAGGGTAAATAGGTGGCTTGGATGGGGAAGAAATTACTTTTTTTTTAGTAATGCTATTTAGCATTACTGGTGGATCGGAACGATATCAAGGTGGTACTAAATTATAAGTTGAATTAAATAGATCATTTATTTATTCATTTAATTTCACTTATCATTTAATGACACATTAGATCTCACCTAGAATTGTGCAAAACACCACTGGTGATACATAGCATTATTTTTTTTTTTGCTTTTTCTTTAGTTTTTTAAAAATTCTTTTTTACTTTTATTTAAATAGTAAGGGGTATAAAGGTCACTTTTATGGGATCAGAGACTTTGTGGGCTTATTCATTAAACATTGAGAACCAACGATGTTAAAAAAAAAATAAATAAAGAGAGAGAAAAAAAGAGAACTCAACTGATACAATATGTAAAGGTTGAGGCCGGGGGATATCTTCAGAAAGAAATGGATCCATTGGCATGGTATTGGGTCCTACTACCGTGCACGTGGCACTTCCACTTGGGAGAAGGCACATTATAGGGTGCCCGCCAAGCAGTGAGGCGGGAGGTTGATACAAGAGCACTTCACAAGTTTTTGAAAAAATGTATAATGTGTGACAAATTCCTACATTTTTAAGGAAAAGTTAGTAAAAAGTATAAAGTTTTAAAATGATATATAGTCATAAAGCATATATCATTAATTTGCTAATTCCTACATTTTCAGAGCAACTTGTGAAAAATAGTTGACAAACATATGAACTATGTGATTACTATTAATTTAAAAGTGATGTGATGTCATGAAAAATATGGTTTTATCAAATTTTTTTTATAACCTTTATTTATTCAAATAACACAACTCATTTGCTATTAATGTATGAATTTACAATAGATGTCATGGTCCTATTCCCGTAACTACCAGTATAAAGAGTAGCATCTCAAAGAATTGTTCTCCTCGTTACACTCAAAAGTATTTTAACTAATTTATCTTTTCAAAAAAGAAAAAAAGGTATTTTAATTTAATCACATTTTAACCCTTAAAAACATGGTATTTTTACGTTTTTCGGAAAACTGGTATTTTTAGCCCCATCATCTCAACTAAATTATCCATTAATCATTGGAATATTTCATTTCCATTCGAACTTGTAACTTCTTAATATCGATTACTCATTGAAAATTTGAAATGTTTCATTTCTATCTGAACTTCTTTATTGTTTCATTTCTATTTGAACTTCTTATTCAGTACTCTAGATACAACGAGTGTAGACGTATTATTGAGCCTTATCCATTGACATTCCCTCTTCAAGTCTTAAAATTCACGTGTCGTTGGCACTATAGACAACATACAAAAATGCTGTTATTTCCGTACTTTCAGTTTTAAAAAGGTTCATTCATATATAATACAAATCTTGGATATTAGTTTATAAAGTGATTTATATATTTGTCCCACATACACCAGAAAAAGCTAATTTCCATTATCTACTGATATCTATCGCCGGAACTGGCCAACTCACGCTCAAGCAATGGTGAAATGACTGACTTCTTCAAATTTATGGATAGAAGAATAGAATATTAATCAATTGATATACTTTTGAAGAATGATCCAAGTCTAACAAAAAAATGGGAAAGAAAACGAAAAGGAAGAAGAATATCGAGTCGACATCTAGTGTTTATAAGACACAATTACATAAACTGATTCATTTCGTCATTTCCTTGAGGCAAGGGTGCCTTCCAGCAGATGCTCCACTTTTCATAGATCTGCTGTCAGAATCTTTTGGCTTTGTGGTGCACCCAAATCACTAGATAGCCTTCTGCAAAGCTGCATTAACACCAGATTTCCAGACTGATAAAAAGGAATATATGGGTTATGAAGAAAAGCTGATTTATTAGAGATGACCACTCGAGGACTACCTGTCGGTATACTAGAGGATCACCATAAGATTTTCGCAACTCGACTACATGCAGCAATGGACTTATCTCAAATACCTGTCATAAGTAGAAATTATTAGCATAGGTTAGAAATAAAGGACATTATATCGTGTTACAGCATTGTTAGATTGTCTCTACTGATAATAATACATACTTCTGCTGCTACTGATAGACTACCAGGGCTTCTCTGACCTTTGTGCTCTTGCTTTACCTTCAACTATTGATAAGAAAACTATATAATTAGGAAAATCTGGCATACTGATTTGACAAATGGAATAGATTTTTGGAGGAAAAATATTGGAGATCAGACTAACCTTTCCATGTTTCTTTTGGACATGAAATCCCATTTCAGTTACTGTATCTTCTATCTTCTCAAGCAATTCCTTTTGAGAGTGGTTCGATGTAAATCTGATTTTCCTCTCAGAAACATCCTGAAATAGACACAAGAGACCGTCTCTCATTCATAAATCCCATTTCCTCAATCTTGGGTAAACGGACGTCTCAATCACAAGCACATGAAACAATAATTTTGCTTTTCTTTTTAATAAATTAGCACCTCTTGTTCGAAAAAGCCAGAAAGATCTAAGCATGAGGACATTCCAATCAGCTGAAAGGCATTGATGAGGGTGGGTGAGTCTGGATCTTTCTCCACATCTGATGGCTATTGGAAAGGATAGAACATATCAATTATAAATACAAAACAAGTCTTAAAAGTAAATGAAGGATTATTATAATAAAGGATAAGTTATTACTGGTTCGTGAATTGATGATACTTCATCATCTGAGCAAGCATCTTCTTCCTCTTCTTCTTCGATAGGATTTACCAGAATATAGTCTTGCTTGAACCAGTCATTTTCTTTTATCTCTGCCATTGTGATCCGAGTATGAGGATTGGGATCCAAAATCCTCTTTATTAGGTTTCGGGCTCCTGGGGACAGCCATTTGGGTATTTGAGCATCCCCCTTAAAAATCTGATATTTAAATGGAAGATTAAAGATTGAAATTTCAAACACAGAAAAAGAAAATCATAATTGTTACCAATAGAAGGGACTACCTTCTGATAGAGTACAGCCAGATTTCGATCATCAAAAGGTAGGTAACCTGTCAGTATTACGTACAAGATAACACCGCATGACCAGGTATCTGAGGTCGCACCATTGTAACCCCTATTTGAAAGAATTTCAGGAGCAACGTAGTTTGGACTTCCACAAGTTGTATGCAGTAATCCATCATCCTAAAATTTAATACAAGTAAATGAGTAATTGAAGAAGAAATAAGCAAGAAAAGTTGGATTGGTTAGTTCATTATACCCGAAAATGTTGTGGTAAGGCACTGAGGCCAAAATCAGTTATCTTTATGTTTCCATTTGCATCAATTAACACATTTTCTAGCTGCATTTCAGAGGACAATTAATTTAGTCAGAGAATGACAAATTTGACAAATCAAAAGCGTTGGAAGTTAAGACAAGTTACATGATTAGATACTTTATCTACATGTCCTCTCTCTCCTATTGCTATGCTTTAGTTTCAAAATATTTTGTTACCTTGAGATCTCTATGAAAAACACCTCTATTGTGGCAGTAACTGACACCATCAATTAACTGCTGGAAGAACTTCCTTCCTTCAGCCTCCGAGAGTTTTCCTTTGGATGACTGTAAACCATTACCATTAAGCAACAATAAAATTCACATTCAACATTTGACATCTTTTAGCAAGTAAACCATGTTCAGCTACTTCGTTCATGTTGCAAGAGACACTTACAATTCTTTCAAATAGTTCTCCACCATTCACGTATTCAAGGACCATGTATATCTTGGTTTTGCTTGCTAAGACCTGGTTGTTCATTAACAAGAAAAAACATGACTGAATCCCCATCATACCAAAGCACCAACATGCAAGTGACACTTTTTATCACGTCTGGTTGACATTTACAGTAGAATTGACCCCCCCTTCCCCCACACACAGAGAGAGAGAGAGAGAGAGAGTATGTTTTAACTTAAAAATTTATATGCATACTAAAAGCATTAAAGCAATATGCTAGTCTATTAATTTGGGGTAAACTCCGCCAAGAAGAAAGAAGAAAATTAGCCTCGACCTTTTGAATTGGCAATGAAATACATTCCCATATCTGGGGAGCATTATATAGTTGTATTTTCTTAATTAAGGAAGACAAATACCATATCACACAATACATTTGTATTAAACAATTGCTTTTTATTTCAAAGACAGAGCTATAGGAAAATCACAGGGAGCAATGGAAATAAGAGATATCTTTCTGGTGGTGATAGCATAAAATAGGCTAATCCCAACGTTTGATGCATAAAGCACCCATGGAGAGATTAGCCACTGCAATATTTATTGGGTATTTTGGTGTGGTTTTAATGTTACCATGTGATCTGTCAAACTCATTAAACAATAATGGAGGCTGCAGGACAAGGTGACAAATTTGGGCCCGTTGTTTGAAACAAAAATTGTGGGGCGTCGAATGGTTGGTGCATTTCTGAACACATTCATCGTATGATATAACTACTAATCAATGCAACCTTATAGAAAATGAGCTACGGATAAACAAGATCAGATACTGATATAGTTGGTAAAGATTGTCTTAGATCATAACTCGGACTTGATTATGCTCAGATTAACAAATTAAAGCAACAAACCACTATGCAACTTGCCTTAAATCTTTGTAGTTTGCTTTGTCACTAAAATCACTGACGAAAAACAGGTTGGAACATCATGATAGGGAATAGAAAAATGATTCTTTTGGATTGCTCGAAATAGAAAAGCTTTCGCATTCAGCAGTTGATTAGGATGTGATTAGATTTTGAAGAAATTCTATCAACATATTTACCAAGGAAAAAAATGAGGAATTATTTCTGACAAAGCAAGGAATCCATAAAGTCAAAAGGTGAAATGAGCAGAATTTTAGCATTTTTATTCCTTTCCCAACGATACGCTTTGAAAATATGCAAAAAGTAACAATAAAAATAAACAAGGAAGCAGAAATAACTTTTAATTCTTTCCGAGTCTATTGCATATGCACGTACCTCGTACAATCTGACAACATTTGGATGTTTAAGGAGCTTTAATGTTCCAATTTCTCTCTTAATCTGCAAGCTTAAATCAAAATTCGATGTCATCAGTTCCTTCTTCAGACTCAAACCACGCTCAGACGAGTTATATTCACATCACTAGTATTGAATTTGAACAAGGATTGCTCCCAAGAAGAAAGAAAGCCTCAATAAACACGCAAACTTATACAATAAATCCCATTCAGGTCTTCAGAGAATCATCCCATTCAATCTCCACTTTCTTTAAACATCAAATCCATCCACATATAATCAGTTACTATAAAATGAAACTCAAAACGGAAAATACCAAATCTTTAACAACCGTAATCTTCCCAAAGATTTATGCATTAAAATTTTGGATTTAAGAACAAAAAGGAAAAAGGAAAACAGGAGGATCATGAAAGAATAACCTGATCACTAATATTAAGGTCGATGATCCTGTTCTTCTCCAAGATCTTAACGGCAAAAGACAGGCCTGAATCTACGTTTCTGGCGTACTTGACTTTTCCAAAATTACCTTCCCCCAGTGTCCTCCCCAATTCGTACTTGCCCAGTCGCATTCCCTTCTTCTCCCTGATCTCTTCCTGTTCCGCTTTCCCGTCTCTTATCAGTACCATTCCCCAAATCAATAGCAAAGGAATTCTGCTTAGTGTTAATCTCTGAAACCCTTTCTTTTTATCGAATCAACGTTAGGAGTATATGGTTAATCTTCTCTCTTTCTACACGCAAACACGAAAAATGTGCGTAAGATTATTGTGTTTGCGTGAAGCTTTCTGCGCTAATCACTAATGGATGGTTATATATAGCGTGAAGCTCTAATGACTCTGGTTATGTGTCTTTGTAGATATAGAAGATGACAACTGACATTTGTGCACGCAAAGTTTACGCATCTTCTTGTATCTACTTAAATATTCTTTATCCCATAAATCTTAGAATCACAACTCTTGAATAGTATGTATAAATTTAAAGATGTGTGTATAAAAATTATACACTTTGTGTGTATAAATAGCACTTCTCGAAGATGAGTCGCTCAAGTTAGACCTTTTTTTCATTTTTTTCCTTTTCTTTTCGTTTTTTCTTTTAAAGAATACCACATCACAAATAATCACCTATCCAAAATTGTCCACTACAAATGGGATGCGGCATAATTAAATTTGATTGATCACTCGTTCTTCCCACCAACTCAAAACAATATTCTCCCCTCGACTCTTTTGTCTTTGTCATGACGGTACAACTATATGCTAATATTGAAAATTAGGGTGAGATTTATTAGAGGCCCATATCAATTGAGCATAGTTGCTAAGCCTCGTCTTTTATTGCATTTGTTGAATTCACTTATAACACATTATTTTCTATTGAGGACAAGGGCTTGGTTAACATTGAAAGTTTTTGCTTAGGTGCATAAAAACCATTAGCTCATGTCACTGTTTAACAATATCACGTTAAGTATGAACAGAGCGACAATAAAAAAAAAAAAAAAAAAGTGACGAACTGTGAACTAATATCTAACCTGAATGACTAAATAGATGAAAAAGGATACTTGAAGGACCAAAATTCTATACTAGTATAATATTTGGGCAGATTATTTTGCCACGCAATCAATTCATTATACCATATAATATGAGATAAATTTTTGAGAACCCCACCCCAATTGTGTTGGAAACCAGGAATATTATTAGCCACCCATATCTCCGCGTATAATCATCCAGTTATCCTCTTCGTCGTTTTTTGACCCAGCTTTCACACTTTCAAATTTCAATACCAGAAAAAGGGGCAAATTTTTATGAACAAATTCGTGGAACCTTTTTATCACTCCTATTTCATTTTGTTTTCAACTTTCCATTGCATGAAAATTATTTCTACAACTTTGCGGGGGACAAGGATTGATTTGAAGACGCTGAGTGTTTCTGTTATGAAAACATTCAGCATATATAGCGTCTTTTCTTCTATTAATTTTATATTTTCGTAAATTCTATCTCACATATGTGTCTATAAAATTAAGAGAGGTAAGACGCCATATACACTGAGTATTCACATATGAGTCTGTTAATTTTATATTCACTGTGTCTCTATATCCAAACTTCTCTACCATCAATGGGGAATATAAATTTTTGTTTAAAGACCCTAATTTTAACAGTAAATTGAGCCCCTTAATATGCACGTCAGTTCTTGACTAAGTTACGAATATTTTTTACAAGTAGAAAAGTGTGATAATAATTCAAATCCAAGTCCATGTGTTTACTATCTTTTTTTCACCCCCGTTCATCGCATGGGGTACAGTGATGTCAAAAATAGAGATTTTATGAGGTGTTCCTTTGTAAGATAATATAGTATATAAGCTTTAGCGTTAATGACAAAAACTTTCTTACTCATATGTTATGTTGGTAGCTTATTTTTAAATAAAACAGAAATTAATGAATGTTAATGGTTAGAAAGTGAGTATGCCTAAAAAAAATATTTCGGGTAAAATAGAAATACATTAAAATAAAACCGACGCTCTTTATTTGTTTGAAAGATTAAGCACTATTAAATGATTATGATCATGATGATGGAGGATCTATTTATATATATAGTCTCGATCTAAAATCATAGGGTGTGGTAATATAGAGCGATATATGACTATGTGGCGTGTATTAGAACATACCATATAAGAAACTACAATTGTGTGATATGCCTTAATACATGTCACATAACCATATGATATCACATGGTGTCATATATATAATGTTAAAACATTTTTATCTATTTATATATTTCACTGCATTTATAGTAAGTCCTTAATTTAGCTCCTGTTTGAAACGCTTTAAGTGACAGAATTGGACAGGACTTATAATTTCATTGGGGCAACTACAATTTAGATTGACCCACCAGTATCTCAGCGGACTAGGGAAAATAAAACACAAATGTCCCAAAACACCCCTCGATTGATACGCATTTGACTCGCTCCTTCCTTTTTGGTGGATCCCGTGAGTGATGGCACAACTGTAAATATTTTGGCGCACACAATTTCGTGGGCAATTTGAATGGGTAGGAGATGGGGCCACCACGTAAAGAATTCAAACTTTCTGCGCAAATGTCTCCTTCGGAATTGATTCAATTTATAAGACAAGACTTATAATTTGCCAACTAAAGCGATTCAAACAGGCGCTAAGACTTGAATTAATCACTATTCATGTCTTTAAGCATCCGTTCTTTTCGTGGAATCAATAATTTTGAACATGCCATTAATGGCGGAGCTAATTCGACTTCATCCAAGTCTGATGAGTTGATAGTAGTAGAAATCTTCAACCTAAAAACGTGGGTGCAGGTTAACTAATGAGGTAGGACCCATTTATATAAACTTAATTGATTGGATCATAGTTTAGGAAGGTTTCTTACCACGAGATTCATGTGGTCCGACGGTTTCCCTTGGATTATTATTGTTTGATTTTTGTGTATCATTTATTAATTTAACTTCAGAAAAAAAAAATCTCCCACAATTTTCAAAAATAAAAAAAATCTAATGATATTTCGACTTTTGTGGTTGGAAACTCTATTAAGCTCATCTCATTTGTAGCACATGAGAAACTCGCTCTATTTATCACGGTTAAGGGGGAAATTTTGGAGATGTATATAGTATAAGAAAAGTATCACATGACAATTTTAACATTTTAGAATACAAAACAGTGGGGAGATGTGCTACTTTCTCTTACTGGTATACTGTTTGTTGAGTGACTTGATGTATGCAAATGTATCATTTGCCATTAAAATTTCGAAACAATGTAGGACATTTCATTGGCAAAAAAGATATATTTATACACTTCAAGTCACTCAATAAATAAGTGGATGAGGTAAAGAAGCATTTTCCAAGAATACCGCACATTCATTTTCTATTGTCAGACTATTTTTCACCTTTCAATTTACATTATATTTTAGAAATTTTATAAAAATAAGAAAAAATTTAATAAAAAATAATTAAAAAAATTGATTCCTCAAAAAAAAAAATTAATTGCTATCTTTTTGAAAGGAAAATAATTGCTATTTTAATTGTTCTCGGCGTGAAAAAAATGAAAATGCTACAAACAATTAGTTATCCCCACATCGGTTATGGTCTCCAGATCACACGTTCAAGTGATTTCTATTCTTTTTTACGTTCCATCATCATAAAAAAATCTTAGAGAGAATCCAAGGGGTTCTCTTAGAAAACGTCTTGATCTGGAAGGCCAACCACACGGTTCTAAAGAGTTACTATTATCTTTGGATTCTGGTTTATTTCTTGATATTTTGACATGGAGTTGGGGTTTATGGAAAATTTATAAGGAGAGCTAACATCTCCCTTTATAAGTTGCCTCTTTAAGTTGGCATTTTTCCACTCCATAAGAGAGATGTTAGCTCTCCTTAAATGGAACGGGGGTTTATGTGATATTTTTCAAAAAAGTATCCCATTCATTAGAAACTCAAAATTCAAACAGAAGCCAACTCAAAGAAATACAAAGATATTAGACCTTAGAAAATAATCATATTCTCTGTGTATCATTTATCATATATTCATTCCCAAATCATATCCTTAAATTGCATAATTTTATACATTGAGAGCTTGTTTGATTCTCATTATTTGGAAAATTTATAAAGATGAGCGAAGTAGAATGTGTATTAAAAATATAAAAAAGGTGTGAAATATGTGATTATAATTGAATAATTATTAAATTAAATATTAAATTAGTGATATTAAATTAGAGATAAATAAATTTATAAATTAAGAGAATTAGGAGAAAGAAATAAACTCTGACCCGGTTTGATAATGTACGTCGACACTGCCCACATTTGTGTGGTAAAGCTTATTTTTTGTCAGTGGGTCCATTCAGAAACTGACAAGACATGGTTTTATATTTGCTTTTGGACTTTGAAGTTTGGACTGTAGGCTTGAGCTCATTTTTTTATGCACCATGAAAAGCATGTGAATTTTTAACTCAGGATTCGTTTGAGTTGTGGGGCGCTTATAATTTATACCAAGCTGTGAACGTAGAAATGACAATGAGGCGGGTTTGAGGGGTATATCTTCCTCCTTCTCCACCCTGTTAACCTGCTTCGTACCTAATTAAATCAGGTATGGGGTGGGGGTGATTCGGAGCGGGAACAAAAAAAATACCAGTTACCCGCACAGTTAAGAAATAACTAAAAAAATATAGAAAAAAATAGAAGTAAAACTATATGAAAATCCATCCTAAGTATCATGTCAGTTTCATCTTTGGCATCTAGATTCGAAATTTCATAGAAAACAAAATATTTTTTTTAAAAAAAAAGAGAGACCGAGTATCAGGACGGGGTGGGGAGGGGCCGCGAAAACCCGTCCCAGCCCTGATAAGGTTTCGGGGTGAAAAATTTCCCCTCGTACCCCCTCGATACTTAACGGGGCAGGTACTCTTAAGTATCGGGTAATACCCGTCCCATTACCATTCCTATATAAACATTAGTAATTGCCCAGTTTCCTCACCCAATATTTCGTTACCTTTTTAAAGGAAGTTTCTCACTACGTAGATAATTTCGAAATCTTGTACTAAAAGGTGAAAATAAAGTGTTACAATTACTCAAAATGGGGATTTCAAACCCAAGACGAGTCTAGAAGTTGTCCAGATATACGTGTGGGGCGTTTGGTATTATAAAACGGTGATGTTGAACAGAATGAGCCTGCAACATGTCTTACTGTGCAATATATAATGACCTTATACTGTGCAATATATAATGACCTTATGGACTTAATGTTGTAAAATTATTTTTGCATTCATGTGGGGATTTTTGATTTTTATCGGTCATGAATTTAATTTTTTTCAGCTGGCCCTATCTTATGATAAGTCTATGCAGCATGAGTTAAGCATGTTCTCGCGAAATATTGAAGAGGGGAAAATGAGGTTTAAAAAATGTGAAATTGTGTACTAATATACGATAAGAAAGTAAGGGTAGTTGAAATAAAGTGCACTTTTAAGTTAACACCTAAATAAGATTTTAATTGAATGGTAATAATATTATATGATAGACCCCTATAGATTTTCAATTAAATGATTATGATGTTAGACACACTGAAAAACAATTATGAAAAAAATAATGAAAAATGAGGCTTCATTGGCCAAAACAAAAATAAATACATCTCAAAAGTAGAAGAAACTTAGGATGTAATAATGAATATCATTTAGAAAGACATAATCAATTATACTTGTCAATTGTTTACGATTCCGCACGACATGACATGAACTTAAAATTTAATACACGTTATTAACCAATTGCCAACCTGTTACTTATTTTTTTGTGCAATTAAGAAGTTGCAGGCAAATCAATACTCGAATTGACGTTTGCAAAATTATAAGGAGCAATTTGAACTGTAGATTATGTGGCATGGGTTTCATATTGATATATGTGGTGGATATAACTAGAACATGAATTCTGTAAATATTAGTATACTACTTGTCTTGATTTTTTGCGTGGGTGGCTAAAAAATTGACTGATTTTTGTTTACTGGTTACACTTTTAATGTGTGGGTCTTTATTATTCTCTGCCACGACTCGTCGCATAGTCACATGTAAATTTGAAAAATTGCAGCTTAGATCACGCTATATTTGGCGTGAGATGCTACCTAATCTTATCAGCCAGCTTATATTTCTTTGGGTAAGTTACACATAATGTGTCTAACCTCAAGTATTAATAAATTATGTCTCTAACTTTTATTTTTTCTTATGTAGGTCTCTAAATTTTTAAGAAATCCCGGTTTAAACTCCTGACAACTGAATCTGACAATTTTCTATGTTAAACTAGGGATATTTTCAGTAAAAGACAAAAAAATAAATATTTTAATTAAAAAAAAAAGGAAAAATAGGGGAGAGGGGGAGTCCCCATTTTGACTGCCATTTCCGACAGTCTTTTGGGTTGGATAGGATTGGGTGGGGGAGCCTCCCCCGTATTGCTGAAATGGCAGCTTCCGATAGCACATGGAGGAGACTTCCGCTCTACTGCAATTTTTGGCAACTAGTAGAGGGCTATCATTTCCGACAGCCAAACAATAGCAGCAGGGGGAAGAATGGCAGCTACCATTCCAGTAGCACTCGTCCCTACCTAAAAGGATACTAAAAATGGCAGCTAAGGTAGCCAAAAGGGGAAGTGTTCCTTCCCCATTTTTTTTTCTTTTTTTCTATTAAAATATTTATTTTTCTTTTACCAAAAATATCCCTAGTTTAACGGAGGAAATTGAGAATTCCGTTGCCACAGACTTGCACGGGGATGTTTTAAATAGATGAGGACCCACAGGAGGAAAAAAAAAAGATTGAATACGTGATCTATTAATACTTAAAAATTTGTAGGCATTAGGTATAAATTACTCTATTTCTTTATGTGAAATCTTTTTGTAGCTAGCTTGACAAGGCTACACTTTAAAATAATGTACGCTCAAATTGATGTATTAAAATAAAAAGTAATGATATTTAGCATTACGAGTACTTGACACAATATTAAGGTAGTACTAAATGATAAATTGAAATTGAATAAAGTAGGTTATTTATTCACTTATTATTTAATATCACATTAGTTACCACATAGACTTGTATTAAACTCCACTGGTGCTTCATAGCATTATTCTAAAATAAAATCACGCCGTATTTCAACTTCATACACAAGTTTTTATAATATACACTCGTGTTGGATGGCACTTGCCTTGAGTATTGTAAAACTACTATTCTTATAATGTGTTTGTATAAGTCTGAGCACCTCGCCGCTAAATCTACCAACCTTGTTATGTGGCTTTGATTGATTCACCAAATATAGGCAAATATTACTCAATCATAATCTTGAGTGGATATTAGCTTTCCATTTCAATACGCATAAACTCTTACAAGTTTGAAAATTTCTCAGCGATATTTTTGCTACCTTCAATTGCTATCTAATTAATTTTCATAAAAAAAGTTGCAACAGAACCTAAAGCGTTTGAATGACCTCTACTGGAAGGTTTGAAACTTTTAAGTTTGAAGATATAACCAAGAACGTTAATAATGATGCACATTTTTGGCTAGGAAATATTCTGAATGTAGCTTGAATTAGTGTGAGGTGATATCATTTCCATCGTTCAACGTTGATTGTAAATTCTCTATCTGTTAAATTATTGAATGCATATATAATTGATTTCGTGAAAAAATAATTTTTCCGGTGAATGTATGGTTGAAAAGTAAGACAGAATTATGAATTTGCATGCATGTAAAAATATTTTAATAGATAAAAGTCTGGTTGAAATTGAGTTTGGGTGAAAACTGATTTTAAAAGACCAAAATCTTCTATCAAATCAACTAGAAAAAATGGTTTTGGGCTTGGTATGGGCTCACACCAATAAATAGCATGAAAGCCCAATGCTGTAGAATCTTCTGATTATTACCTGGGTTTATTTATGGTTTTAAGGGGTTTCTGGTACTTAATTGTAGAAATAAGAGGTGTAGTACCTTTTTTGTAAAAACCAGGTGAATCACTGCCCAACCCATCCCCTCTGCCCCACAGAACCGATCGTTATTGTAACATCTGGAAATTTTAACAATCAATTTAGCTTTGTGGTCATTATTTCAATGACGAAATAATTAAATGACATAAAAGAAAGAAAGCGGTTCATGATTAATATAAATCGTAGTATGGTGACTAAATTATAAAACGACACAAAATATAAATATTTCTAAAGCAATAAACGAACGAATCTCGTTTTGCCAAGTCACCCCTAAAGTGTATGACGCCTAACATGCCATTTGTGCCTTGCGATTGGTGGAACTCAAAGGTGATTTCAAAACAATTAAATTTGGCAAATATAAACAAGAGGTGAAGGGTGCGGAGTTTCATAAGTCACCTTCCTCCTTATCAACTGTACCCTTCTTTTAACTCTCACCTTCTCCTATAACCCTATACAAAGTAAATAATATCTTCAAAATTATCTTTATGATATATAAGTTGTTTTTTTTGGAGAGTTTATTTGAAAGCCTTGTTCAAGGAATATTAGAAAGTGAGTAACACATGTCTTGGCTCTCTTCTTCTCTTGATACAAATGATTTTAGCATTCTTTGTGAGTAGTATGTGTATTGGTTCTATCTCTTGGCTCTTTCTTTCAGCTCACTCTCTCTTTTGCAATTCGTGCATTTCTTTAATTGTATTTGACATTTGATGATTGATGGTGCACCAATGTTTGGATAAACTATTGTTTCTTACTCTTAGACATTGTTATTGGTGTTATCTACCTGTTTTACTTTGCTATGTGGTATTCTTTATAGTATTATGACCTTACTATGTAATTTTAGTCATTTTGTATAATTATATCGTATGACTTACAGGTAGAGGCTAAACTAGTTGTGTGCCTGAACTTTATATCTTTGTATCTTTGTCAACTTGTGATATTTCTTGCATTGTTTGGCGTGGGCTACTATACGTTATTATTCACTGAGTACTTGGTACTCACCTATTTTTTTACAATCCTGTATGTATTGAATTTAAAGATTTATGGCCGGATCGTCTCAAAGACGTAGAAGATATATGTATGTGATCGAGATTTCAGTGTGTGATATAGGTTTCGTTGTAGGTAGATCACAATACACTTAATTATCAGAGTGCGCAGTGAAAGCGTCTCAATACTTTTGAATTATATTTGTAAAGTCTCACCCTTAATTTTAAATTGAGATATATATATTTAAATACTTTCGCTACCAACTAATAGATATAATATGGTAATAAAATTGGAGGCGTAACAGTTTTTCCCTCCACTCTGTCCCCTCTCCAATCTGCCTTCACACTTGCCATTGCCGCAGTCGTCACCACCGCACCTCGCTAACGCTGGAGTTCCAGATAACTTCTCTCTCCCTTCCTCCCCTCCCCCTCACGTTCAATTTTTAGGTAGGTGGTTCAGATCACGATTTCACAGTCTAATTTCAGATCGCACCACTGCTACGAGTGACGCCTCCACCGCGGATTCTTCTTCTCCTCCCCCCGTGGCTCTGGTCCACGAGGGCCGTTGATTTCACGGGTCTCTTTGTTCTTGTGTCCATCCTCATCATCGTCCTTGTTTTTCGAGTCAAATTTCTGCTCATTCTCAATTTGATTTTGAGTCTTCTCTTTGATATAAGTTTCTGTATTTTACCCCCCCTTTTTTTGCGCACTTGGCCGCACGACTTTAGGTGGTGGTTGGTTTGTATGGCCGGTGGTTGGTTTGTATTGGCCGGTGTTCTTGGCCCACTAGTGTGGTGGTGGGTTGCAGTGTTTTCAGCAAATTGTGGTGGTTGTGGTATTGTGGCTCAGTTGTTTCGTTGAGTTGTTGTATTGTTGTTACTCAGTGTTTTGGTGAGTTATTTTTGTTATGACTCGGTGTTTTGGTGAGTTGATTTTGATGTGATTCTGGGTTTTAATGAGCTTTTTTGAGTTTTGGTGATTAGTTTTGATATGACTGATTGTTTTGGCGAGTTATTTTGATGTGATTCGGTGTTTTGACAAATTATGATTGTTGTGTTATAATTTTGTAATATCACAATATAAAAACAACTTATTTTTCTAAAAAAAAAAAAAAATTTAATGTAGCCTAATTTTAATAACTGTAAAAAATATTTATATTTTTTAAGTCATCCCTATTACCTGCACTGTAGTCCATGCATATATGTTCGAAAACAAGGGAGGTCCTCCAACTTCACACGAATGTTTCATTTTAGTCACTTAACTATAATTGTCTCAAATTTTGACATAATATGAAATACTTGCAAACAATTGAGTTTTTCATTTCTTGACGGGCATTCAAACAGATTCAGATGGTATCTGCAATTGGAGCCTCCATATTGAATGTGGATCTGTGTTTGATTTGCTTTCTCTTATTTTCATTAATTATACTTATTATTGATTTGTCAATTATTCAATCATAATTAGTCATTTCAAATTTCCATTAAATATCAACTACTCATTTCATACCATCATAATTCAACACTATAACGAGGATCAAACAACTATGTGAAACTCTTTCCTATGTTAAGAAATCATATTTGGGAAATGCTCATTTTATTTTCATTCAACAATAATAATAACAACAATAATAGGAGGAGGAAGTGGTAAGAGTGTTAGTGTGCTATTGCAGAGAATAACACTAGTTTTTGAAAAAAAAAAAAATTATTTTACTACTTTGTTTCTTTCCCACATGAGGAATTGAAGCTCTTTGTTGCGAAGATCTAATAGACTAATACTTGGGTACATGCAAGGGTAGTTGGCACTATCTTTTCTTCTCCTCAAAATCTTCCTTTTTCCCCCCTTTTTTAATGGACTTATGAGGCCGTTTTTCAAAATCATTGTTGGAATAGCGTTGGATTCCATACACTTCTAACAACACAAAGTTACACAAGTTAAACTCACAATAACTTAAGAAACTAAACAATGGTGTGGATGCTTTTTGAGACATTTAGAGAGTTAACCTCCCACCACAATAAAATCAACACCGCCAAGGTGCTTCCAAGCAAATGGGAGGGAAGGGAGGTAGCAAGGTTAGAGGCCACAAAGGCTCTCCACTTAATACCATTGGTTTCCCTCTCAACTAACCCCCTTCAATCCACTCCAGGCCCAAATGAGCAAAGGGTAATTGTTTAAATGTAATAAGCAACACCGAAACCTAGTTTCAATTGAGCCTTCATATTGGTTATGTCTGTTGACTCATAACTGGATAGTTAACAAAGGACATGAATCTCAAGATCAAGGCTTGAAGGTTTACCCTGAACTCTCAACTCATAGGCGGTATAAGATCGGAGTTTTCAAGGACTGAGTAAATGAATCTATTTTTTTGATAGACAAACATGCGTGATATAATTCTCCCTTCAGTTTTTTATAAGTTTTTTCATCCATGAATATGCTTTTATTTTTGAGTTGATATATTTAAAAAAAACAAAAAAAATTATGCGACCTCACCACCTGCTAATTTGTTCTATATTTATTTCAAAATAGAAACAAAATGAATGAGATGAGCGTAAAAAAATAACTGTATAGTACTTATAAATGTTATGAAATATATAATTTTGTTACTAAATAGAATTTAAAAAAAAAAAAGAAATAATAATTATGTATTGGCAATACTCTTCGCAAATCAAAAACTCTGTCCAGCCGATGGTTTTTGGATAAGTAGTGCTATTCATCACTATTAGTGATCATCACTATATTTTGATAACATTAAATTACAAGCTTATTTAAATGCATCACATGTCTATATATTTTATTTGATTATTTAATGACACTGCGTGGTTGTACATTTTCAATGGTGCAACCATCTAATAAGAAAATGTGCTTCCACATGTCTCATCACCCTGTATATATAGATTGTCCAGTTCACTAGGTAAAAGTATTTTACCACTAACCACAAAAGAGGTTTTCTCCTCAACATGTGTGTGTGTGTATATATATATATATATATCTCTCAAAAAACACATACTTCATAAATCTTTTATTTTCATCTAAATGTTACAATTAAATTTCACTAATCCCAATCTCCTGCTCAGAAGCACACATGATAGAAGATAATTAGACAACTCATGTGTAGATTATTCCGTATTGGGTCAAGCCACACGTAAGTTGTCCACTGATCTTTTTCCACTTGTGTGTTTAGTGGAACATGTTCTTCTGTCAAGATAATTCCGTTAAACGTACGACGAGATATCATTTTTACATATTTTCACTGTCTAGTTTAATTTGGGAGGTCACGCTCACGTGTCTAGCCCAATCTAGGATGATGCAACTGAAGTCGAGCGATAAACTCTAATGTCTAAGGACTAAATTGAAAGCTGAGAGAAAAGTCGGGTGTGATCATTCCTCCCGGCGATGCGCATAAAGCGCGGAAGGAGGGAGGATACCCAGTGAATCGACTCAATAGAAGAATGGAGAGCTCAGGAGAATTGGTACCATTTCCGCTGCTGAACGAGTCGAATTACAGGGCATGTACCATTCCTCACCGGGGCCCAGCCGACAATCCGAAGAAGGCTACCCCCACTGAGATTTCTTGGGTCAATCTCTTCCAGAATTCTATTCCCTCATTCAAGTATAATTCTTTCATTTCTAACGTGTTATTTTTTCTGTGATTTGCTGTCATTTTAACTTTGTCT